>DWDT01000672.1:0-19346 GCA_018245595.1 Microceris scylla
TCTTCTTTGATTTTCCTTTGATACAGATTGGTTGTATATTAATACTTTTAATATTAATAATCATTAAATATTCATTGAAATCTAACCGATAATTGCTAACATTTTTGATTTATCTTTATTCAAAGAATACCTTTGAACATGCTTTGTATGATTACGGATATTGATAAAATTACATAATATATTCAATTATTTAATTCAATAAACTTGCCCACTTTTCGAAAAATTGTCACATGAGTTGAATGAAATTTGAAAACTTTCGGAATTTGGCCACAAAATGGGTTGTCAATTAAGGAAAATAATGGCCGGGAGAATCTCGCTAATTCACGGATCGCAGTATGAAATAACACCGGATACTTATTAAATCACAGGAATTGCTGTAAGATGTCTGGAATATTTAATGTCATTAGGTCGTTGCCCCGCCAGTTACAAGTCTCATTTGCATTCGTTGCATGCAAACTTTACCGACCTTTTTAACCTTCTGTTGTTGTGGTAACTACAGATATTCGCCAGTTGTTTTCAGTACACACGACAACAATATAGCCATAAGACACTGTAGTGGCCACGTTACTTGGAAACCATTGTTATCCATGATGATATGATCTCTTGTGTTCGCGATTGTACCTATCCATAGCACCCAAGTTAATATAATGACGAGGATTTTATTTCTTTCCTTGCCGACGATGTTTTCCCGCCAAAATGGCTTAATTCATTTTGTTGTAATTCGGTGTTTAATAGGTTGTACTGCAGATAATTTTGTCTGCTTAGAGCACTTTTTGATATTTTGTTCTAAAAGTTAAATATCCTGTGAAATGAACTTAACATTATGCCCGTAATCTCTGAAATGGTAGGTAGAGAAGTGTAGTTCACTCCCACGTTTCACCAGCTACATTGACATCCCATCTGGGAGTTAGCCTGGTGCCTTGCACCGAGCACAGTTCCGAATTCCGAACCGCTATTAGAAATGTTTACTAAAAAAAATCGAATCCAGGACCTCTTCAACAGCAGTCGCGCTTGCAGCCACTTACCACTTAATTCTCTCCATGGAATCCCTACATGTTCCAGGAGGCATGCGCCGGAATTTGCGAGGAACCCTTGTGGAATCGCTGTCATTCCTAAGGAGAAATTCGTTTAGGCGTCAAATTCCCTTTTGAAAATGACATGGTATTCAATTGTTCGTATTTCGCAAACACCCCACCCTGTAATGAACGGCATGCGTGAGAGCGAAGAGGTGGGAGGGGCGGGAGGGGAGGGGTCCTCCTTATCGCTTCTATCTGCGATAAGGTTCGGACTTTGTTTGTATTTCGTTTATCTCGCCAAGATTACAAGCATCGCTTCACTTTCGCAAATGAGCCTCTTCAGCGTCAGGTCACCTTTCTTTTCTTACGCTGTTTATTTTCATTTGTGTCTTTAGAAAGTTTTCTTTATTTTAGTCGTGTTTAAGGTCTTAGTTGGCAGAGAATCCTTATATGATCTTATCATTATTTGGGGCCAAGCCTGAGAATAGGAATCAATAGCGTCATATGCCCAGCGCTGGTTCAATTCTGATACATGGTATCGACTATGATGAAGATTTCTTCTTTGGAAGATAGTAATAGTCGGCTTTGTCAATGAACCGTCTTAGAATGCGATGCAAGAACTAATATACTTATTTTTAATCTCATTTTTTTCTTCTTCTCAATCTCCTTCAGTGTTCTTTCCAGTAACAACATCCGCGAACGATAAACTCGCATCAGTTTGATTATTTCTCGTTTGCAATCGAGAAAAACATTTCAAATTAACGATTCCATTGCTTATTTACATTGACCGCTTTGTAGTCAAAGCATCGGATCTCTCAATTTGTTTTCATTGCATCCATCGCGGCGTCCAAGGTCGACGGAATGGTCTCGCTCTTCGTTATTGCGAAAAACCCGAATAGATTCAGCTGCTACATCCCTATATCAGAATATTACGTTTCAATATGATTGTACGCCTTTAAAGTTTGTACCACTGTTTCTATTGGTTACCATGCCAACCCGCACTTGGCCAGTGTGGCAGACTATGGCCTTAACCAGAGGTTTAAGGCCATAGTCATAGATTTATGAGAGCATTGCGAGAGGAGACCCGTATTCCAACAATGGAATGACAATTGTGTCGATTATTTTTTTTTATTTTTTTTTAGTTTATTGCTAAAAATGAAATGATTTTAAAGATAAAATTTTAATATAGTCTATCTGTTCCTTTATCTTTGTGGTCCTGAACATGGTTAGATATTTCTCAATTATTAACTATTTCGCTAGGCCCTTTACGTGGCAGGCAGAGGGTATCGTGTGCTCAATTACGTGTATATTAAAACATTATTATCAATACCCAATGATTAAAAAAAAATATTTTGTTACTTTCAATTACGTTTCAGTCTTAAGAATAGTATTTATTTATTGCGACTATAATAATAATATCTGCAAAGAAAACTATTCATAGTAAGTCAACTTCTAAGAACCTTGTAGTTATTGTGTGAGCTATCTTTCCTTATTAGAATACACAAATGGATTGTCATTATCCACGCATATATTTTTTTACTCACTCACATTAAACAATATCATATTATTTTCTAATACAATGTTATCAAAATAGTACATTATGGGGACCTTATCGTCACGCTATGTCACTTACGGGATAGGCATATCATACACTAAATACCTGTATTGTCAAGGATCCAACGTGCTTCTTCTACATTGCATTTTATTATCGCACGCTTAAACATAATTTCCATATCCGCTTCCAGGTTAGATACCGCGAAAGAATAACCATTCTGCGCGGCAACCACGAGTCGCGTCAGATCACCCAGGTTTACGGCTTCTACGACGAGTGCCTGCGTAAATACGGTAACGCGTCCGTCTGGAAACACTTCACGGACCTGTTCGACTTCCTGCCGCTCACCGCGCTCGTGGACGGCCAGATCTTCTGCCTGCACGGCGGCCTCAGCCCGTCGATCGACACCCTCGACCACATCAGAGCGCTCGACCGCGTGCAAGAGGTGCCCCACGAGGGGCCCATGTGCGATCTGCTGTGGAGCGATCCCGACGACAGGTCAGTTTGTTTGTCATACTGTTTACTGACCGGCGATGGTGATGGGTGCGGGTGTGCTTAGAGGAAAGGTTCTGCAACTGTTGCCAGTGGCATAAAAGTTTCTATTGTACCTGGAGACATATTTTTCTCTTACAGATATAAATTTGTTTCTCCCGACGTCTTATTTTCCCAATAAAAATATCTATATGTGCGATTTTCGTGTAGGTAGCGAAGCGCCACATAAAGGTTTCAAGTTATAAATAACCTTCAGGTATAAAACGTTTACAGAAATGTCAGGCCGGGATATAATTAGTGCTCATGTTTCACAGGTGACGGGGACGACTCTAAACATTTATCATTCGTGTATTGGTTGTAGTTTTCTTGGGTGTGTGAGTTCTGCTAACGTCGCACTTGTCTAGCGTGATAGACTGTCGAAACAAATGCACGATATGAAACAATGAAGTCTTTTCTATCTATACATTTGTATAACTCATAAAAATATCTGTATGTATTTATTACAGCTAAAGGACTTGAACAATCAGATGTATTTTTACACAAAGCATGACGTATGAAAAGGGTTAGGAAATTGCGTAACACAACACTGCGTTGTTTATTCAAAAGGTTACAACAGACGAAAATACCGAATTGACGATACAAATAGCCAAACAAAATAATCACTTCATTATTATTTGTTGCGAGTATTCGGTTTCTCTAATATTTTCTATATTGCCACAATGAAAATACAGCTAAAATTGGAATAATAGGAGTGTGGGTGTACGTATGGGCAATGATATTATATTGAAACAGATATTACAAGTGTTCTATTTTTGAACGATACCGATACTTTCCATATACATTCTTATTTAACATGAACAATGATTTCATATATTCACTTTTACGTAGATCTTTCATATGCGTTTTTATTGTACTGACATTTTACAACGGTTTTATATTAAAGAGAAATGTACTAAAATGAGGTAGTACCTCTACCATCATCATCATATCTTTTATGTCTCGAGTCTTCTTTCAGAATTAGAAGGCTATCTAGTATAATAGTCGTCACAGACGGAACGGACCTACGGCGGAGACGGATTACAATATATTTTCTATAGCAACACTTGTGTGGTTACCTAGATACAATACGAGTAAATATCATTCTCTTAATCATCAAAATACGTGAACAAGTATAGCAAGACATATCGCGGTATAGCAAAACATATCATTGCGTACTTAATAGCCGCGAACTTATAGCACAGGTATTGTTTATTTTAGTTTGCCAAATCTAAATATTATAATTCGTCTGTAACGACCTTTATGGATATCTCTATATAGACATATAAAGTGTATAGACATGTCCTAAGTGTTGAAAGTTAGTGGCGGATTACCAGCGACCTAGTGTCTAGCATTTAGCAAGAGAAATGGTAATTTGAAGGCGGTCGTTATTAGATTTTCCTCATTAACACTTCTCTCGCTCTGTTTATCTTTGTACATCCGACATGCATGATACAATATTTATATTCACTTGTCGTTCGTGCTTTGTTTGGTTTGTGTTCTCTGTTTATTGAATTAGTACGATAGAAATAGACTTTATCCTTCTAAATAGGGTTATCTTTGTAATTGGTTACTGTAAATAATTATATGATGGCGCTTATAACAACTTGTATACAGGGTGAAGTGAAGTAATGTCAAAATAATGTTTATTTAAATTGCACCTAGAAAATTTGTTGAATGATTAGCGCTGAGAAATACCTCGTATCAATGCATATACTGTCAATAGTTGGAGTATGATTAATGCAATTAAAATTGCAAGTTTGTAATATTATAGGTACTTGTTAAAAATGGACATATAAAAAGGGTGACATATGTATATGACTGGTGCATATATGAAGGTATATTAATCGCTCAGTAGATTTTTATTTTAATATGAGTTTCATATAATCGAAATTACTACAGAGTGTTAGGTACTTAATTAAATATTTATACCAATGTTATCGTAACTTCATTAAATATTGCTAAATGTGCTTCGATAAATGTATGATGTACGAAAATAATATTTATTAAATTCTACCACAGATACAACACGTAGTTTAATCTGTTGCATAATACTAGACGGTAGGAGATTGGCGTTTTAAATCATAGTCATTTAATAACAAACTGATTCATTTTCACTCCTCGGCTCTTGGAAGCGGGAACGACGAAGAGATCTTGCCTCATGAGCGTTTTATGTTAGGTTGATGTGGTAATGCGGGGTGCGTGTTGCAGAGGCGGATGGGGCATATCGCCGCGCGGCGCCGGCTACACGTTCGGGCAGGACATCTCGGAGACGTTCAACCACAGCAACGGGCTGACGCTGGTGTCGCGCGCGCACCAGCTCGTCATGGAGGGCTACAACTGGTGCCACGACCGGAACGTCGTCACTATCTTCTCAGCGCCCAACTACTGCTATAGGTGACGGTTGTTTTCTTTTTATTTTGTAAAAAAAGCATTTGGCGAGTCTCGTCTGATGGAAAGTTAAGATGTAACCTATGGTATGGCAAGGTTGCCTAGCAGGTACCAATTTAAATTTATTTAAAAGGCCTAGATTGTAATTTTAGGGAAACAGATGTAAATAAGGTGTTATTATTGATATAATAACCAGTGAAACGTGGGAGTGTTCTGCGTTCCTCTGCCTACTTCTTCAGGGATTATAGGCGTGAAGTTGCGTTTCATTATTGATATAATATCACCCCAGGGGCCTTCCTCTTGCCTACAAGAGGAAGGCCCCTATTACCTATAATATTACCTATAATATCCTCGTTTTTTTTACTATTACTCATATGAATTATCTTGTTTTTTATTAGCAATTATAGTAACTAAAAAAGTGAAAAAATGAACTGTATACAGTCCATGTATGACAACACATATCTGAAGTTTCTTTCTTTGAGCTCTTAGTTCGGATATTCAACCACCATTAATTCAGGCTGTACTATATCAATCACTTTGTTAAATCACAAGGCCAGTACTGACTGTCGTGATGGAGGAAGCAGTGGTGACTTTATCACTGTTTGTGGTCATTCGCAGATATTGGTTTCTACTATCTTCAGGTTGCTAAAGTTGTTATAACTAGGTTTCCTCGGTTTCATATTAAAAGTACCCTCCAAACTATTTAAAAAAATATTAATTAATGTCTGTAATCAGTGTTGTGTGTAGTGTCAGATATCAAAGCAATACAAAAATCAATAAAATAAACTTACTGATTGTTGATGCTGGTTAACAGTTGACAGTGATGTGTTCAAATATATATTAAATTAAGTATTCAATACATTACAAAATGTAATTGTAATATTGTATCTGTTCTGTTCCAGATGTGGTAATCAAGCAGCCATAATGGAATTGGATGATGCGCTTAAGTATTCATTGTGAGTATTCATATACTTATTCAATAATTTATTATCCATGTGCAATAACAGAGTGATAGGTACATACAATCATTTAACATTATTGAAAGTCAAACATAAATATTTATAGTAGTATTAGATATTTAAATTTTTCAGCCAATTAGGTATTTTAATATTATAGTGAATAGAATATTCAAATGAAGTATTGTGTGATATTGGTGTTGAGGTCATGCTATGATTGTTGTTAGATGTCCTATATATACAATAAATGGGTTTTGTATATTCGTGACACATATAATGAAGTATCTGAATAATAAGTATTACATTTATTGAGATGAAGCTTTATATTTGAAGGGTTTTTATTATAATTATTAAATTGTTTATATGTAATATGATTTAATGTGATGGCTATAGATTTTGTCTTATGTTGGTTGGTGGAGACACTGACAACCATTGACATAATTATTCTCTAATACAGTTATAACTTGTTGAAGTAATGAATTCAAATTTGGGGGATTTCGTAACACCCAATAACGTTCATATCAGGATGTAACAGACTAGGTGTTATATCGGAATGATTAGCAGCGCAAAGTGATGACTGTGTGTACGTATACGGTTTGTGCGAGCAAATCGGCAGTACAAAGCCAAAGACTTCCGAGTCGCGGCCTGTGGATATTGAAGTAGTATGACCGCACCGCGAGCGCGCGGTGCCGTGTCGATACTGTGTGCGCGAGTGACGCCGCTGTGCCCGCAGCCTGCAGTTCGACCCCGCCCCGCGGCGCGGCGAGCCGCACGTCACGCGGCGGACGCCCGACTACTTCATGTAGGCGACACGTGAGTACTGCTCTTTGTGGCTTTATTACAGTTTTTTGTAGTTTACAACTATATGTGTATTTTTATATCACATTACATTTTTAAATGTCAACATTATTTGGTCTTATTTTGGAATTTAAGAAAATATTTAAAAGGTAAAACCGACTGCCCTGTTCGAGTATGTACCCATTTTAAAAGATGCATAAGCAACACCTATGGTACGGTATGGTATGGTTCTTTCGCCGCTTCTTCTCCTTAGCGAAGCATCTTCCGAAGCGGTGGTAGCAATTTTGAATAAATATATTTGAATTTAAATTACAAGTGCTTTTGGGTGTTTCTAACATGAAAATCTTAGGATTAGCTAGAAGTTTGGGATTTGTGCTAGGCGTATGGCAATAGGTGCATCACCTATTTCATAGTGGGTAGTATAACATAACTGGTGAAACGGGGGAATGTAATATGCTCCTTCGCCTTCCTCTTCGAGGAGAAACAAACAACATTACCGACTGTAAGCTATTGTAGTTATACTTACTTACTTTAGGGTTATAAATTGAAAACCTATTGTCTAGCTTTCACGTTCGTTGTCTTATCGCTGTAAATTTTAAAAATATTGACGAGTGTCGATGTGTTTATTGTAATGAGAAAGTTGTAGACAATAAACGTCCGTATTACAGCTGAGGCGCACATCTCGCGAGAGCGCGGCTACGGGCCGCAGCGCAGGGCGCGCGCCGCCCGCCTCCGCGCGCGCCGCCCGCCCCGCGCCGCGGCCGCCCGCCCCAGCCTCGCGCTGCGCCTCGCGCGCTGCCTGCACTGGCTCACCTCCATGTGACCGCCCGCCGCCGCGCCGCCGCCCGGCCGCCGAGCGAGCCTCCGCTGCGATTGAACGATTACGCGCCGGCTCACATCGTCACCGATCGCTCCGGCCTCCGCCATCGCTCGCCTCGACGGAGTTAGGAATTTGTAAATGATCTGTAGCAAAAGGAAAGCGTGGCGTTGTGAAAAGTATTTGTGGTGTCAGCCGTCGTAGGAACACTTGCGACCGTTCATTTCCATGTTGTTGATTAACAGTAAAGTAGTGATTGTATCCAACTAGCTCTTAAAATTTGAAATAAATTAAGTACTTTGTAAATTTCAAGAGCACGTTCAGGATTATAATAAAACTTTTTTATTTTACTACAGATCATTATCACAAACGCATTGTATGTGTCATGACTTCGTTAATTTGAAAGTGTATTTTCCTTGTGGGCGCTTTTTATGATTATATAAATTCTTTCATGTGTATAACATAGCGATATTGGATGTACGTGGCAACAGGACGACGTGCGCGGACCGCGCACATACATTTCGCTGTTCACATTTATTTATACTACGTATTGGCCGCCGACACGCGCCGCACTAAATCACCGTAATCATTCCATCGCAGCGAATCACATCTCTCCCAGTCGAAAATCATGCCAGTCGATCAACCGGAAACCCACTTAGTTAAGCTTCAAGAGTTGCACAGACATTTCTTTTTATTGTGTAACTAGAGGTGTTCTACTCGTATTTAATATGCATTCGTTTACATGTGTATTAGTAAATAAGTAGTCGCGGCGCGGGGCGGGTGCGTGGCGGGTGCGGGGCGGGCGCGGGGCGGCGGCGGCGCGGGCGTGCCGGTATGTTCATTGAGCGCGGCCGACGGCGAGCGGTACACTACCGACTATTGTATGTATAACTTTCGATGTATCAAAGACACTTAGACCTCATTAAACGGCGTACGTTTGCTACCACGGTCGTTTTATTTCCGCCACGGCGGTGACGTCAGCGACGAGCTCGCTCGGCGCGCCCAATGGACATGCCCCCGGGCCGCGGCTCCGGGAGTTATTAACGAAGGGAATATTCATTTTGTCTAAGCAACGTATAGATCAAAATTTGTAAAGTCCCCATTTTATATATGTTTAGTTTTTTTTTAAAATTTTACAATTGATCTATTTAAAATAGATTATTCAGTTTGATATGTTTATTTTATATACAATAAATAGCTGGGAGCGCGACGTGCCTGCCGGCCGCGGCTCGTACGTTCGTTGGAACAAAATAGTGTGCATTTAGTTTTATGACAGAATGGCATAGGTTTATGGCATAATATATTCACGTAAGTTAGGTAACGTACGCGCTTGGTGTGGGCTCGGCCGGGAGTGTTAGATATTTAGGTAAATTTAGAACGCAATGGCAGCCATTCTGTCATAAAATATCCGAATCGTAATAATTTGAGATTAGTTTTCTAAATTCTCCTGTTCTTGTGCCACAGTACCTGTTTAACATGGAATAAAGTGATTCACAAGAGTGGAGCTTTAAAAGTTTTCTTTTTTTATCTTACTTTCTCACTTTTATTTTAGGTAATTTGTAAATACCTGAAAATCAAGGCGTCTCATAGGTTTATTAATGTTAAAAAAAATATTGGATGTTCCCCGTAATGTACTTTCCTGCAATATCTAGTGAAGGCAAATGAAATAATTTCATAGTATTTTATATGAGAATATTAGTGATGTGTTGATGAGCAACGGGACAAGTTTTAAACAGATCGATAAAACTAGGAATAAATTAATCCGGTAGTGGCTATTTAAATATCTAATTTTATAATAAAGTTCGTGAATTTAGTTAGTAATGCCTACATTTCACTTAGCGACCCACAGGCACTGTTCCCTTCAGTCCAATAGTGTGGAATAGCAACTGACAGAAGTAATTCCATGCAGCAAAAATTCATACTTAGATTTTTACATTAAATTGTTTCTTTTGTCAGTGCCATCGTTAATTTTAAGGCAACTTTTGGTGAATGAAGTCGTATAATAATTTTACATTTCCAAAATTAATTAATTTCCATGCACTTCGATTCGATGTAATAAAACGTGTGTACTAATTTATACAAAGACTACCCACCAATGACATCTGAAGCCACACGTTTCGTCTAAGTATTAAGTATGTAAGTTATAGATAACCATTATAAAATATAAAAAAATAAAAAAAATGTATAAAAGTGAGCTTCACTTGTGTGAAATGAAATCGACATTTGGACTTCTATAACATTGTTGCGTAATGATATTTTACGGCTTTTGCTAGCGTTATTTCACGCAATCGAAGCTCAAGACTTTAATTAAGGCTTTCCTGGCAAATTGCGTAGGCATTATACATTTGGAAAAAAAAATAACAAGCGTATAAGATCTTTTATATGAAGCGAATGTTTAGAAAATATCGAGTGAACGGCATATGGGTGATATTGCGCTATATTCATTTGTATATGATATTCAAACTTCGGAAACACTTCTATGGACGGCAATGGCAATAATAAAATAAAATATAAAGAGGAAACCGTTTAAAATCAATTTATTCTTACAACTCTGTACTATGCCCGTTGATAGGAATTAGATAATAAAATTAATTATAAATAAATAACACTTCTATTATTTCATCACTGCCTACTAACTTTAATTACCATGCATGTAAAACCATGAACGATGAGGAGAATATTTTTATTATTTAAATGCATAGTATCATACATTTCGTGAACGTATTGTTTGGCCGTACACTTTCCCAGTTTCTGGCATTGTTTACAGGGAACTTGTAGATACTGCCAGGATTATATTATTAGGATTATTTGGAGTCCTCGTTTAACAAGCCTTAACCATTTTCTCAACAATATGTAATATTAAAATATAGGTAATACTGTTGAAACGTCTGATGTCATAATTCATATGGCAATAGACAAAATATCTTGTTTTTGCTTTAATGGGACAAGACAGTCGTTAAAACCTTTGATCACAACCATATTACGTTTTCTAATTCTTCATATCATAACTGGATAACAAAGTACTTGTAAGGAAGTATCAAAGAAACAAAAATGTGAAAATATATATTTATATATTTGCTTATATTTTATAACTAAGTTACACTTTAATTTTACAACGGATAATACGTTTTAAGTCTGTCACGTCATTAAAATTATGTAAGGCAACACTTTGGTTTTCCATATTGTGACTGGATGTGATTGTAAGTAGACATTTATAATTTACACACGTTTGTTCTTATACGATATAATGCACTTTCGGTAACACGAAATAATCATAAAGTCGAAATATGACGAACTTGTATTTCGCTTGGAAATAATATCGTAAACAGCGCCTAAAACAACTGCTTATTCGTTACGAAAAAAGATTATCTTCGATCGAAAAAATTACACGTTATTAAATGTTTTTTTTTTTCTGAATAACTATTCCAAAATTCAATATTCGTAGTTTTTTCCTATGTGATAAAGTACCAAATGTAATCATAGCCAACAAACCGTAGTAAAATAGTAGCAGATATTAAAAATATTAACATGCCAATTTTTTTTTCATAACGACGAAACATTTGTTAAAGCTTACATAATATTACAATAGCTATTTACGTATCAATAATTTAGTGTGCAGCTAAATCCATTGCTCTCTAGGTACCCTTTTTTATATAATTTATTTACCTTGTCATTTTTTGTTACTCTTCCGTACAAAAAAAATCGAAACAACAATTTTATTGTCATTTATTTTATTCTAATTACGTTGATTGTATCAATATTCACTTCAATCAATGAATATTATATGAAAATGATGTCAAAATAATACTTGAACTGAGGAGTTTGGTCATTAATATGTTCCAGTCCAATGTCTACATTTTATTAAATTAAATTTTAAGTCTGTAAAACTAATGTCATATAAGTTTTGTCCATACAGAAAGGTGAATTTTCAGCACATTTTCTAATACTTGCGGCGTGTTCGTAGAAAAAAATATATAAGCATCGACTTCAGATTTACAGCGCTGAAAACAGCAACGTATTCAATGTTCAACATAAGTTTCACAATCACAATTCTACTACATAGCGTAATAAGTCTTTAGGTATAATATTATCATTTAAATCGTACTTAACTACACCGAGTGCAGTGTGCGGTCTGCCTTAGAGCTTCTGTGTCCCAAACATGTAAACAAATCATACGACTTTTAACAATGTTTATATTTTTGTAGAAATATTCGATTGGGACATTTAGATCTTTTTACCTACATCAAAACGAAATATATACATAGATTAAGATAAAATTTATCTACAAATATCAACAAATTGTTTTTCACTTATAATTTTATTTAAAGAATATCGAAACTATCAATAAATAAATACTAGCTGAGCTGACATCGGCTGTCCTTTCCTTATTACGAACGCATCTATAAAAATATTGCCATTCTGTAAAATTCCTCCACCGATCAAAATACAATAGTCTTAGTACGTATCAGTTGTCATGTCTATGTAGAAAAATACTGCGCTAATCCTTGTCTATGCCACCACCGAACATGGAGCTGTGCACTCCAGGCCTCCACCGAGACCCGTGGCCTGATCCCACCAAGTTCCTGTGAATCCTACGAGACCTTCATACCAGTGTCGAGTTGCAGGAGTTGCTTCATTAGCTCGTAGGTGGAAAACGAGGTGGCCACCATCGGGATGGCGCGGATGTAGTTGATGCTCATGCCCCGGTACAACCCCTTCACTATACCGTTCTCGCGGTATATGAGGGTCAGGGTTTTCACCATGCCCGTGCTGTAAAATTGAGGTTATAAAGTTAGAAACAAAAATTTCAGTAAAAGTGGGTACGTTGAAAAAAAAGCGAATGTTACAACAGCACTTAGCGAGGTAGCAGTCACTAAACCGGTAGGTATTTTCAGCAAATGGAACTCTAGCAGCATGGTAGAGAAAGAGTAGCAATGCCCGTAGTAGAATAAGCACAGTTCCATGATCAGAAAGATATGTAATCGGTCAAGGAGACAAAAGTTGTATTGGAACCGTATGAAATAGTAAATGGACACAATTATTATCTTAGTGAAGTAATTGTAAAAATTATGCTTCAAGGCAAAAAAATTAATTACAAGTATTAAATGAAATAATTTCCACAATGTTATGACACATAAATGGAAACTATGTATATAAAAATTAATGAAAATCATGAATAGTACCCGTGCAATATAACTTAATTACTTGTAGCGCGGAGTCTTATGTGAAAGCAATTATATATAAGAATATAGTAAGTAGCTATTAAATTTTAAATAATACTTCAATAATACTTTAGTAAATTGAACTGAAAGTTATTAAAATTAACCAATTAACAGTCAAATAAAGCCTTTATTATACACATAAAATTAAGACTGAAACAAAAAAAAGTATACATGACTTCTTAATGAAAGGACTCAGATTATGTCCCGCACAGAATACTCGTACCACAATTCAGTATGTACTCCTAAACTACAAAATATACGTTATAAGAGACTTTCTATTCCTACTTGCACACAAGCCTGCAGATTGTGTCATAATAAATATAGTCTCGTTTGGCTACGTTATATTGCTACTAAAATCTGAAATTATCACACCTATTTCATGAATTCATTTAATATATTACATGTTAAGAATTCACAGATTATGAAGAAAATAGTAGACAATATAATAAATGAAAGTAATGAGAAAGAAGCAGAATAAAATAAAATAAAAAATTAAATACCAACCTTCTGTTAGTGTTGCCAACACCATGTGTATGAATTATGCAATCAGAAATAATTTGTTATTATTTACACAGAAAAAACAGTGAGGAAACAGTGCACAGAAAATAAAGAGTGTGGATAATTGTGCAAAAAATAAATACAGTAAAATTAATAACACACATTGGATCTTAAAAATAATAATAAATAAACAAAATATCCACAAAATAAACTATTCTATAATAAATAATAATTTTGATAAATTGTTAAAACAGTAAAATAAAAATGGTAAGTTTGTTTATATGTAGTATTTAATTGCTTGCATTCGTTCAGAAATTGAATTGACGTCAGAGTTTGAAAGATAGTAAAAAGTAATAATGTAACAATTTAAATAGAGGAAAAACGTAAGTAAAAACAAAATTAAAATGTAAATCACTGGCCCGGATGGAAGGTTTTCGAGAAGGTATATTTATTATGTTTACTGGCCAGTATGTGTTGACCTTCTTTTTCCAATTAACTTTTTTACTAGCAATAGGTTTGGTAACAAGTTACAGACAGATACGAATAAAAATAAAAATGAATACAGAAGATGCACGTCAGGTCTGTAACCATAGATATATTTGGCTCTGGGCGCTTTATGCTTACTCCGGAAGAGACGTGGCGTGATGATATAATAATACCAATTAATATAGTGAGACAGAAGGAAAAGAAAGTGGTGCTAAGCTATATATAGGAGTAAATAGGTATAGGGTTGTATAGTAAGCCAGTATAGGACATGCAGGTCTCACCCGAACTTGGCGGTGGCGGGGTCCATGCAGGCGAGCTGCATGCGGCGGCGCGTCACGTCCAGCGGGTAGGACACGGACTGCGCCGCCGCGCCCGCCAGCCCGCCGCACAGCAGCTTGCCCGGCACAGTCAGCACCAGCCCGCCTGCGCACGCACCACCGCCACGGACTTAGCTCCTTGTACCACTCACGTTGAATTACGAGGACGTCTCACCGCACCGGTCTAACTAGCTTGTACAAGTCACCTTTTAGGGTGAGATAGTCTCACCACACCAACACAGTCTTAGTGGTGTGCTTATGTCGCGTGTTAGATAGAAACGAGAGCCTTCGACAACTTCAGGGGATATGAATAGTGGGGGGCGTAATCGTGGCAGTTTGGGCTTTAGAAATCTCACAGCTGTTCGATATGTTAAAGGGAGTGGGGCCGTGGGGAGAAAGCAGCAGAAAGATGCAGCATGGGCAACGGAGCCAAAGACTATTTAAACGCATGAGACATAAAGTGGGATAAATATCTAAAAACCAAACAATAGCGTTGCCATGCTCCGAGAATACTTCGGAAAACTTCTTGCATTAACCTCGTTAACATTGCATCTACACAGCAGATAAAGCCGATATTTTCCTACATGAAACCTGGACCGCCTTAACCCTTCTCATTCTGAAAGGAGACCTCTGACCAACAGTTGACTTTGATGATGATGATAATTACCGGTATTCCTCTCGCACTTCCGGCACAGCGTAGTCGGCATGTACTTCATGCAAAGGTACTTGAGCGATTCGAAGCAATAGAAACTGAAGCCGGCGTACGGCACCATGCCAACCATGGTCGGCACGAACCCTCGGTATAGTGCGCGGATGCCACCCTCCTGGCAATTGACAAGGGTTGATTAGTAACGAGGTTGTAAGCAACGGGGTTGAAAGTAGTCATTAGTAAAGGGGTTGTAAGCGACAGATTTACACAATCGGTCGAACTTGATAAGATATATTACGCATTTTTGACGTGATAAGTATATTTTAATCTGAAGATGTTAAAAGTACTCGTAATTAAATAAGCTAAAATGTACATATCTATGAAAAATAATATTATTGTAATAAAAATAATTATTGCAATTTACATAATTACATTAAATTCTAAATCGAAATGGCATGAACCAGGTTAAGATAATATTAAAAATGAAGATTATGTAGCAAACATAAAGTCACTTCTCATAATATTTTTATTGCGCTCTATAACATTGACAAAGACATTACGTAATGTACCAGCAGAGATAATGCTAATCCAAAATGATTAAGCCAATAATAATTAGACACAAATGATTATTATAATCAAATTTGTCAGTGACAATTACAAATAATTACCATGTACCTAACAATTTTCTTCATGGCGATTGGCAGTTTAGAAAAAAAAACTATTTTTAACATACGTTTGAACATGGAATGTGGGATGTTATGATTTATTCATTTCCGGGTCATGTGACCTTTTTGACGCGTGTATATGAATGACAATGAGAATGCCTTGATAATGGAATTCAGGACGTGTGGACCCACTTGTTTTTCATTTTCAAGGTGACGTGAATATAGATGTACCTGTGTATATGTTCTACAGACATAAATAGAAATACTAAGAATGAAATACAACAAAAGCGCTGGGCGGTACGACTGAATGTCCATTTGACGTCATTCATTATCATAATGAAATATGTACTTAATAGTTTTGTGCTGTATCCGTAACTGGAGAAATTTATAAATATACCATTTTACTTTTTGAAACGATATACTATTTCTAGACCATAAGATGATCATGATGTTCTTTTGTTCTTGTTGATGTCCTTTTGTTTAACGGATTGAACACGCTCTGTCGCTAATCTAATTTGTTTGGTACACAAATGTCAAAATTGGCGCCAAAAAAATCGTTTTTGCACGTGGTCTTGTACGTAATGCAATATAATGGTTCGTAGAATTATTTAGTAATAAATATTGGGACTAATACCCCTGAGGGTATCAAGACACAAGCCATCACGAAGTATATTCGGAACATAAAGATAGAGATACCATGTCGTATATATTGCCTGAATATAAGAAATATCGCCTTAAACGACTTACCGTTTTGAACATGGTGGTAGCAGCGTGTGCGATGCCCGTGTACCGATGTTCCCCTGTAATCTGGAAGGCCAGTCTCGCTCTGATCGTGTCGAGAGGGTACGTCAGAGTAACAGCCGTGACGCCGGCAGCCGCGCCCGCTAAAAACTTGTCTCCATGTTGCACTAGCGGTATACTGAGACCGTTTAGATACTGCAATGAAGGAAAATTTCGAATTACTGTCTTGTTTGTTTGTTTTTTTTTCATTACCGTTTATATGAATAGTAACTTCAAATTAAAATTAAACTCCAGAACATTACATAAACAAACAAACAGCAATTACATAAAAGAAATTCAAATTTTAAAAAGCAGCAGCTGAAAGATTTCCTAGAATATTCTAGAACTGTTTAAAATATCGAATCAAACATCATTACAATATATAAAGGTTTTTGACCAATTCTAAAATGCAATTAAAAAAGATTGGTAATATATTTTTTGGGACATTATAATCAAAGATGGCGTCATCGCTTTTGCTATGCAAATGACCTGAGTAACATTCAATAATATGCAAGTGTCACGAGCGTTTCCCGCCAATCATATGAACAAGCTCGTTTCTATGTGCCCGGCAACATTGTCGGCGTCCGAATTAATGAGGTGAAAATTAGTTTGTTGGTCGAACGTGCCCAAGATCTTAAGTATGACCATAGATAAGTTTACAATGCAGAAAGTAAATATTATTTTCGAATACGATGTATACACCCAGGTGTTTGGTAATGGTGTTATGCTAAGGAAGCAGCAAAAGAGAATGGCAGTAGTTATAAGTAGCAGCTTCTGACCAATATTAAATTCCAGATAAGATCTCGTAGTGTCAGATAGTAAATATAGTTAATAAAACTATTGGTCGTTAAAATTTCATGGGAATAGGTTTGTAGGAATAGTAATGGCAGAGTACGATAATCTATGTAGTTAGCGTCAGCTCAAGATCTGTTTTTCACGAAGTTTGTTACAGACGCGTTAATACTTTTGAGGACTGAAATGGACACTTCTAGTAAACACAACAGTATGCCATCACAACAACCAATATTTCTGCTGAATTTTCAAATTAAATTATTTCCGTGCCACGTATAGGTCTGTTTAACCCGGACTACTTAATATAGTCTGATTTACATGAACGTGATTCTTTTCAAATAGTGTAATAGTATTTTTTAATATATTTACGTACACCTAATACGCTTCGACCATTCACAAATTTATTTGTAGAACGCAATGAAACATATGTATATAACAGTGTGGAGGCTATAGAGCGGAACGCAAAACTGCAAATATTTATTTATGTAGACTAAATGCTTTATCTAGATAAACATTCTGACTAAAATTTAGACAACAATCTTAATATAATGACAGCTCTCGTACGTGTAATATTGTGTGTTGTAAAATTAAAATTTGGCAATTTATCTTGAACGGATTTAGCTCACATATCTATATTTGAAATGGAATTTGCTCATTGATATTATTTTTAGGTTAGGATAGGTTATGTTAGGTAAATATGTTGTAATTGTTCACAAGGTAAAATCATATCTAAAGAACTAGAACTGTTTTATTTTAAACTTTAAATGAAACATTTGGAGTGCTCGTTCCAGGAATTACCGACCTTACTTCCTTCTGTGGTACAACAATAATTAGAAATTTTATTCTGTAAATGCAATTATCGTGAAAATACGAAAGTCTATTTTAAATAAGTCTGAAAGGACCCTACAAGCGAACAACCAAGTATATACATATTTCATAGCTATTGAATCAGAGACCAACTGAGAAGACCTGGAAATAAGGTTTCGAGGTCTTATCCATTATAGCTTTTTGATTTCTTATTACAATGCCATTTTAGGCATAATAGGAATTATAAAGTAGTTGTTAGGAAAATCTAGCTGCAATAATATATTGTCTCACATACGAAGACTATTTCACAAGAAACAATAAATTTTAACATCCACGTTTATTAGAGAACGTACGTTTATTAAAGAAATAAATATGTTTTTGTACACGCGACATAAATTTATCGATAATAAAAAAGTATGTACTTGATAAAACAATATTATAGTGTTTCAATTCCACTATTAAGTATTAACAATATGGGTGGGTAACACCTACATGGTTATTAATAAGAACATATTATGTAATTATAACGTGGTAACTAAATAAGGTTCTATCAGGTATAACATTTGAGCAAGAAGAGATTATTGACATTCTGCTGACGTCAGATCGTAATATTAAGTGGTGTTTGGCAGATTCGCCCTTCACATAACGATTTTAAGTCGGGGGTACGTTTATTAAATAAATAATCATAGCAATGAACTAGGATATTTTGTACTAACGGGTCTAAAGTAACATGCACACAGGCTTTTAATATAGTGCAAACACATAGCACAGAAAATAAACTAAACCTTCTAACGTCTTTGGTCAGGATTCGTATCTAGCACCGCCTGTCCCACTAAGACTAGTTACCATTTAGCCAATTGGCACAAGTGTAAATCATTTTTTGCTTTACATTCAGAGTCCGTTCTGAAATTTTAACCTATCACAAATACTATAGACTGCATCAACAAATATTTTATCCTAACGCAGACAGAAACTTATATAACCATATAGGTATACTTACACAAGCGCTCTACACAAATTCTAAAGCCTCTACTTTTACTGGATCTTTTAACATGCCATAAAAAACGACATC
>DWDT01000673.1:0-19340 GCA_018245595.1 Microceris scylla
TATTGGGAGCCCTTTATCAACGCATCTAATTCGTACCTAAAATAATCAAAATGCCGAGCTAGGCTCGGTCATCCAGGCACTAAGTCTTTAAATGTACTACATAAATATATGCCTCCTGTTTTAAATAAATAAGGTTCCAGCTCATCTAACGTATATCTTTTATGTATAGCTTCCGCCTTCTGTCTAAACTCCGACCTCACTGTCTGTGGCTAAAGCTCCTTTCAAAAGGGCCTCGTCCAGGTTTCTTAACCCTAAAAACAAGAGCAAGCTAAGCCGAAACAGAATTTTTAAATCCTTATAGACAATCACGAAACGCTTACTAGTAAAAACTGTTATATCAAAATTACTTCCATGTAACACTATATTGCCCAACAATTAGGCGCTGTACACTGCTCCTGACATTATCCTCACAAGTTAACCCGTAACAACACCGTGTAGTAGGCACTCGTCTCACTGACGCCGTGTAACAAATGGCCTCGCGATGAAATATTAATGAAAAAATTTTCATAGTGCAGCTGTGACACTATGACAGCAACAAATTGGCTTTTGCATTACGGTATAAACTCTAAAGTGTCAATAAATGATAAGTCTATGACTACTCTGCCATCTGAATTTTCCTTGCTGCAGCTTTTCTTTTTTTATTTGAAAATGAATGGCTATTGAAAGTGAAAAGTAGGTTGGAAGTTTATGTTAATATCTACTGTAGTCTTCTTGTAATATCTTACCTTATCCTTAAGAATAGCAAAAGAAGGGCTAAGGAGTCTACTTTGCTGGTTAAGTGCGGTGCGGTACTGTAGACACACCATATCCAATTTCATGGAAAACACTCTGTGTAGGTTTCCTAGCGATTACTCCCTTTACCGTTATAGCTAATGTTAGAAGTAGCGTATCATATTATGTTCGTAGGACTGACATTTGAGTTAAGGCAACAATGTTCTGAGAGAACTTGGGGTTTACCACTGGAGGGAGTCTCAAAGATCGACCTCGTGGACAGTTTCTACCACGCTGGTATTAAGGTCGTCCACTGATTCGCAAGCTAGGCACGCGAAACGAAGGACCGGAAGGAGTGACGCCGATTAGGGGAGGCCTATGTCCAGCAATGGACATTTAGAGGCTGACGATGAAGGCAACAAAGATACTATACTTTGTGTCAATTAATAAATCTATTCCATCAATATAGCTTATCTTTTCATCTTTATCGATGAGTCCAATAACAAAGAAAATGTGATCTCAATACCATATGATAATGATGCACGTTTTATAACTCGTGTAAAGTACCCTTAATGTCGGCTCATTACTTTAAGGGCGATCTTCACAGAACACCAACGTGCAACGTTAAACTGCAAAAAACATTTTATTAACTATTTTATATCAGAAAAGTTATCAGCCTATACGGGTTTTTAAAATTCACCTCTATATATTATAATACGAAAATATGTATATTGTTCAAATGTCTCTTTTTCTGCCTTTAGTCGTTATGATATTCCCGTAGAGTTCATTTTAAATTTTTTGGCTAAGCTGCTTTTGATGGGCTGTGTTTTCGCTGTTCCGAACATGTGAAGGTGGAAGTATGCAAAATATTCATTGCGGTTTTCATTTCAATAAAAATTGCAGTTATTGTTAATTTTTCTCATTTTACTTAACATTAAAGAGATAAGATAGAGCATGTTGATTCAGAATAGGTGTTTATGTAATAAAATTATTGAACAAATTTCATTAAACTACAGAGAAAGCTGGAACGAGTCTATTTTTCCATTTTATCACATCTGTTGGGATTTAGTAACAATCAATCTCCATCCGATGATTCCTTCCTCTTCTTTTCCCGGCGAGTGACAAAAGATCCTCAGGCCCTCAGTCCTGGCATCAATCTGTCCGTGATTACAGACTAATGGTGCTTCGACACCTGTGGAGCTACTTGTTGCTTGTTGAACCCTAATTGATTGTTCCGGAACCCGCTGGGGTTGCCTTTCGTGTAGAAAAATAACGTGCAAAACTTAAAAGTTTTTAACATACTTTAAGTTTCTATAAAATTATAGCTGACATGTTATGCGATAACTAGAGAAAGTATTGTATGAGTATTTTCCGGACAGGGAAATTATTTACTTTAGATTTTTGTATTTATCTAACGATTATAGAGCGCCTGCCCCTATCGTTTGGAAACCATCAGTATGGTGGTAGTGTGGGGACAGGACAATTGTTGCTTTAAAAAATGTATTTTCCGATGCTATATTAGGTACATTAGCTCAACTCTGTCTTTATAGTTTAAACTTTATGGATACTATAACTTATGATTGACATTACTCATTCTACTTGAAGTAGGTAACACACAATCCCAGCACATTTAATACCATTTGTAGTATCGATGTACCTACGAAATCCTATTTCTGCTCTAGTATTAATAAAAAAATAGTTCAGGACTTTGGAGTGATGACTCCTTTTCTATTGAAGTTTATAGTACATTTCACGTTTAATATAGTTACATTCTGGAGTGCCACTCGCCTGCGAACTTCAGAAACTCCCAGGCTGCCCAGCCCATAATCCCAGCTACATCCGCCATCTTGGTACATCGCGCAACACCGTCAAGGTGTTGTCCGCACAATTTATGACGCCATTACGTGTCTAGCACGGACATTATTCGACACGCGTCTTATTGCAAGCGTGCGGAGATAAACGTGGAAGAGATAAACGATAGTTCATTCTTGTTTCAACAGTCAAAATATCAAACAAATTATTTGAAAAGTATCTTTAAAAATTACTTCGTTATAAATAGAAGTATAAAAGCCATGTAACTTCAATAACAAATTGATTCCTTAAAGATGGTTTTCAACGATGTTTTTTGACACAAAGTTACATGACTTTTTTACTTTTATTATAATTATCAGCACAAATCGCAAATTGGCAATAAATAATGAATCTAAAGAGCGAACTACTAATTTTCAACGAAGACAGCTATTAAATGTGTAATAAGGGGTGCACTTAATAACAGAAGTGTAATGGAATCGCTCAGTGGCTGAGTGCAGGCAATTCATGTGCGATGTATAATTGTTCAAGCAGAAGGAGTATTAGATGCATCGTTAAATATAAAAGTTACTCAATTTCTTTATAATTGTTATTGAAATATGCTAAAACATTTTTTATTGATAAATTCAACTCCAGAAACCTGATTTCGTTATTTTTTTTGAAATCATGTAATCATGATTTTTTTATATGGAAGAGTATTCTACTTCTATCGGTACGCAGTGATGCATTGTCATTAGACATATCCATTTAGTAGGTAATATACTTTTAGGAACGGAGTATTTTAATTCATAATTTTGCAGCAGAAAAGATTGAATAGGATCACTACATTATTGATTACCCGCTATTAGATTTTTCTTTACTTTACTTGGTGTGCATTTTAGTCTTATACATTAATAAATAATACTCATAGATGCATGAAAAAATCATTCTAGAGTCGTGAGAATATTAAATAGCGCCGAAGCGATGAGATTATGTCACCTGTTGTACACTAGTTTGTCGTGAGACAGTTGCCTTAAGTCATGACGGTGTAGCAGGTTCCGTCACTTCTGTTAGAGTACAGTTTTTATACTCTCAAGCCTTTCATTAAATAATAAAGGTGGAATAAAAGCGACATTCTCTTTGTATTTCTGCTGCGTTCAATCGGCGAGCAAAGCCGTCCTAACTAATTTAATACATGACTTTCTCGACAATCAATCCACTAAGTTCCCTTAATCTATAGCTGTACCTGTTTCAGTTATCCACGATGGTTTATTGAAAGTTTAAACCGATCGAAACGATTACAAAGTTTTAGTGTAAATTCAAAATTGCGGAGGCCAGTGTTCTCGCCGGCTATTAAATAGTTAATAAGCGGAGTGTAATGGAAGCCTCGTCGGGTGATTACGGGCGTTTCGCGGGCGATTTATAGCGGCGGGCGCGCAGCGGCGTCGGATGCGCGTGCGCAGCGCTCGGGCTATTATCTCGCGTTTGTACGGAGCTGTACGTTCGCACTGGAATTATCTTTCCTGGATATAACTCATTTTATTATTTAATCTATCATTACACTATACACATTTGTTACAGTATAGCCACATACATGAATATTTCAATTGTTCGTTTTTTTGTTTGTTGTGACTGTTACAGCAAATAAACAAACGAACAATATTAATTTTGTTGTATAATTCACAAACGTATTTCAGTCATTACACGATTACTGGTTCGCTTCCCGTTATTTACTTAAAAATTATTTCGAAGTTTTATTCCACTTGCAATCAATATCTTAGAGGTAAGTCGTAGGAAATTGTTTAAAATTAATCTTGTCTAAAATAAATTAATACAATTCGGGTAGTGAATGAACGGACGGGTTTAAGTTTACTTAAACATTGAAGCAATATTAATTGTTTGTCAAACTATGAGTTTGATCCTTTTCGTTCTGAGAAGATATGTATCTCCAACAAAGGACCAAAAAAGAGCTTTAATTATGATTATTTTTATTGTAGTGTGTATCTCATATACATATAATTCTTTCTAGAATCTTCACCTCGTCCTAACAGATTTCGATCGTTGTTCACGCGCATTATCTCTGTAACTCTTAACGGTACTGGTTGGAGGCAGCCTCGCCTATCTCCACTGTTCATTCCATTTATCAAACGCATTTAGCTGACCTCTTGTTAAGGCGTCCGTGGCTCGTGCGTCGTGTTGCTTCGACACTGGCGTCTTATCGTTAATTACCGTTCGCAGGTTCGATTACCGTGATTTACAGGCACCTGTGGATAGCCATGTACCGGGATATTATTTCGCAATATTCAATTAGTTGCTATCGTTGCCAACTTTACGGTTTGGTTGCTCGTATGAGGGAGTAACGGCGAAAATTCATTATGGATTGGTTTATTATTAATTTAAATATTACTTTCGTTTGTTTATTTTGAAAGTTTCCATTTCTTGTGATGCTTTTACAGAAGAGCTCTTTTTACAAGTCCAGTAAAGACTGGGCTGAGATTACATCAAAATTGTCGTAATTGTCTTTCGCACTTGGATTCTAAAAGATCCATGTTCAAAGAACACTGATAAGGTGAGGAGGATGCGTTACCAGTCGGGGAAGGTTTTAATGTCTCCTGTATCACTGTCCATACTCTTTAAACAGGAACGTAAAATGCATTTACTGCTGCTAACGCCATTAATAAGTGCAGTGGAGTGCTTTTCGTGCAGTTTGGGGCAAAGAGTTCATTCAATTTTAGAGGCTAATGTAGCTTCTAAAGTAGCATAGCAGTAGTATTTTGACTTACGCTTTGAAATTGTAAGTTTGTATGCCCCTTGTATGACAATGAACTCACCTGTTCCATGGGATGTAAGAATGGTAAAGCGTGGTAGTACTCACTCCTCTGCCTACTGCTTCGGGGAAATACGTGTGTGATGTTATGTTCTATTGCTGTAAAAGTGTTTTTAATCTATCTTTTAATATTCATTCGTAAATACATAACTTTATACTTTATGTGTTGGATTTGTAAGGAATAATTGAATAATTATTTGGTCGATCTGAACTTTGGGTGTCTGAATCCGTAGAATGTACGAGATGTAAACCCCCAACTAAATCCCACAGTCCGAGATTGATTGGATGCACATAGCTGTCTCCGGGGACATATTGGAGTGCATTCTGCGTTGGTAATTAACCCGTACTCTTGGGAAGGCGATGTGTGTAGAAATCTAAGCATTTTACATATACGTGTTTAAGACGATCTTAGTAATCAGAAGGTTTGAGAAGGACTCATTAAACATAAATTCAGATTTATGATAACTGGGAAACATGGTAATTTCTCGCTCTCGTGAAATTCGACAAATAGGTGATTATGACATGCTTAAGGCGGTACAAGAAGGATTCATTGAAGCATGTTAATGCATATTCAGAATAACGCACATTAAATATTGGAAAGCTCAGTAATTGCTAGATGAAATCAGAACTCTAGAACTCGCGTTGTTAAACAGCTGTGAGGTGAATGTCGTTCAGTTCTCTAGTTTTTGGGAACCAAATAAACATTGACACTTATGTACGTGTCCTTTGGTTGAACTTATTCATCAGTTAATTCGTCGCTTATCTCACGTTTTTGCTGCCTGAAAATAATTTATAATTCACCTATAGTTTTCTGACTATGTTTAAATGTTAGTAAGTTCATGTTTTAGTCATTTATTCCAATCCAGTGAGCACATCTAGGCACACAGAACATTCCGTCTTGTTTGTAATCTATGTTCTACGAACGGTTCTTGTAATTCGGAACGAATGTAGCTTTTTCTTAAGAGAGCGCCAAAATAAAAAAAGAAATAGATTTAAAAATCGAAGAATCGTCTAAATTCACGAATGAAACTCGAAAGCCGATTGACTCTTAACCAACAATGGTGGAGTGTATAATCTAAAGACAGAAGTAATCTAAAGCTGATCGGTCCGTTCGTCCATTGAGCCGAACTGCAGATAAAGGCCATTGTCTCCGCGGGCGCCGTCACGCGGAAATTAACGCTGATCACGGTTTGATTGCTTTTACCATTCGTATTTTTTTTATATTACGAAATGTGCATTACATATAAAGTATTCGACACTTACACTTTTTTTTTATATTTATGACAGATTATAGGGTTTTCACAGGGTAGGGTATAAATTATTACTTTTTTTAATATTAAATAATCTAAGATTTACTGATACGAGTAATTGTGTCAGGATTTAAATCCGATCCCCGGAAGTGAAGGCTGAAATCTTAAACTGTAAACTGAGATTCCCGTACTGCTATAAAATTAGTTTAACATGATTATAACTTACGGAATGAGACAAGAAACATCTTTTACAAACAAATTCCGTTGTTTTGACTTAAGCCAGTTTAGTTTTACATCTCCGAACTTGTAGAGCGGAATCTAATCGGAATCCAGAGATCTAAAACCTCCAATAAATAGTCCTAAGAATATTTGCATTAAATCTTATCTCCGAGATAACTGTTCTCTATCTTTGTGAATACAGCCTTAATATCTTTGTTGTATCCAAACAATAACTTTGCTTACGCGGGCTATGATATACTAGATCTCAGCGCGACTGTACTTGTACGAACAGCTAGGACTCAAACTTCCTTACAACTATGTGTTCGTACGCTATTCTCTTCGGATAAAAGAAATAACATAATATTTATTATTAATCTTTATCTGAACATTCTTTACGGGATACCTATAAGCATACGTTAATTCTAAGTTAGTATATAAACACGTTAAAGTTCAACCTTTACGTGTGTCAATAAATAAATATAATGACGTCATTCTTTCACTACTTGTACGGTACTCGGTGTCGATAACTGTCGCGCCTACATGAGAGGACGTTTACTGCGAAAATTATTAATTTGTAAACAGCGAGCAGGTACTTACTAACTTCTATAGCGATAAAAATATTGTAGTAGTTTAATGGAATATTATAACAGTTCAAAGGAATATTATAATATTTCAAAAAAAAATTCAGATTGTGTATTAAATCATTAACATTTTTCATGTTTAATTCCACATTAAAAATGCGATGAACAAAGGTATGTGACGCCTAATTAAAAAAAAGTATGTGATGTTAAGTTACAAATTATTAGGTAACTACTATTCTCGAAAGTGCTATTAAGGCAAAGGACTTTACACATTTCATATTATCTACTTCTTATTGTATGTATAACACGATTTTTGAACACTGTCGTGCTAAATATGAAAAATTTGCTAGCCGTGATTACCGTCTAGTGTAAAACGTCATTATTTAGGGTCACCACTCAAACACTTTTATAAGAGCATACTTTGCGGCACTCATATGTATACTTATACTTTATTGCATATCCTACTCCATAGAACCTATTATGTGCTCAAGCACACAATGTAATATTCAAACACACATAACTTGCGTTGTCTTTTTAATTTTACCCATGACGTGTGTCTCTCGCGGGCCGCATGCCACACTTTATACGCTCACGACACTGCAAACATTTCGCAGTAGTTGGAAAACGTGTACCGGCTATAAAGAGATAATGCACCTTCCAGATAATAAATAAGCCCTCATCATTTACATTGTGAGGGAAGTCACGGCGGGAGCGAGACGGACTATCCGGCCGCGCGGCGGAGCGTGACGGCTAGATGTTTATGCGTTCGCCCACGCGGCGCCCGCGCAACTTGTGACAGTTTTTTGCAATAAACTTGATGTTAAGTGAAGGTGGACAAGCGTTGTATTTCAATACGCGTGATCCTTTCTATAGGGTATTATCCTCTGAATGTTAGCTTTATTTTAGTGATGCCACATGTATATGGTGCGGTTTTATGTCCTCGTGGGACGGATCGTGTTTTCGCTAAATATAGCTTTTAGAAAACGTATAGCTATGTGCGGCTTTCTTTGCGTATTTTACCGTTTAGAGCTCAAAATATATGATATACTTCAAAGCTATGTGCTGTACGTAGGTGGATCTTTCGCACCAAAAAGCAAGATTCTCATATTGTGGTTGTTAAGTTTTAAATCTTATTTTTACACTAAATTTACAACAGTAAATGTTTGATGATAACACATGTTTGATACAGTATATTTCAGACTAAGATTTTCGGAGAAAGTTATTGTTATACTTTGTTTTATATTTTATAAGTTTTGGATTTGACAGTGGAATCTTTCATAGCCGGTTACAGCTTCCACGCGTATATGTTTCATGTTAAACTGGAGTTATAGAAATCAATAATGAATCTGTAATAAATAATTATAAATAGAAATCAATAATAAATCTGGTGATGTATTTATGTATCTGCAGGTACATAATATGTTTTTATCCAGATAGCGTGTGTTTGACCGTGTTTTGTTGAATAACATTTTTGTAGACGATTTTATTGCTGTCTGGTTATTTTTACATTTTACAACAGGTTTTGAAAAATGCTTTTGTACGTATATGTGTGCTACCCAATTATATATTTTAATTCCACATAATTGCTACGTCAAATTTCCTATTTAAAAATAAGATCTGTAAATTATTAAACCCTGTTTTTATACAAAAAATATTGATTTCTTCATCTATACTCGCTAAGATTTCAATAGTAACAATCACACGCAGTAAGTCATACACGGACAGACTAGATATAGACGCAGCGCGCACTGCCATTTACCAATAAAGTGTGTCGCTTATCTGAATGGTCGTCTGCCGTATTATTATAAAATCAAAACCCTTTGAAATCTCTAAAGAACACAAATAATGTACGCCCACGTTTTGATCTGCGGTCACAGTGACGCGCGGCGCGGTTTAATCACGCCTTTGGTAGCATGAGCGTATTTGGGCGAATGATAACCGATAGGATTTGGAGTGAGGAAGCACCATATTGATCCACAATGCAATGGTAATTACATTGCTTTGTTCAGTTTTCAGGGTAGCCGGAGACACTAGGCCCCTCGATGATTACCAATATTCATTTAGTAAGATTTAAAAGAATAGCGATATTTTTTTAAATTATGTTAATAGTTAGCTAAAGTGCAATATTTACTGACCTGTCGTCCAGTGGTTAGTGTACAGTACTGGTGGTGGTTTGTTTATTTCTCATAAAGGACAAATATGTGTGTGACGAATACTAATATTTGTCTGAGTATTATGTATAGCAGAATATAATAATTTAGAAATGTGTATGTGTATATTAGTGGCTGTCTGAGCAACATACCACAAGTTCACCTTTGTTTGGGGTTGAAATTATATGGATCAGGTAAAGACTATTAACAAAATTATTTATCGATAGTTCTGCTTGTGTAACGTGTAAAAATGTCATATTTTCCATCCGCTATTAGACAGGCCACAACTTTATCAAGATAACAGAATGGCTAAGCTGCTTCTCCACAAATACTTTGATGGCTTGGAAATCCTCAAAGGCTATAAAGTTCTCAGGACAAAGTCAATGTCAAGTACATAGTAATAAGCTTTTATACTTTAACGATTTATTTATGGTTCTGATAACGAAATATTATATTTTAATAGCAATACAGTATGATGGGTAACGTTAGGTGCTCAACCTATATATGGGCCTTTGTAAAATTATGGTAAAAAGTATAGGGTTTTTTATCCAGAGAATCATTGGTTGCTTAAGTTTGAAGAGATAATTTAACATTTAGGTATATCTATCTATTACCAGGTAAAATATAATATTAAAAAGCTAGCTTTATGATGGTCGTTTTACTATCACGGGTAACGTATATATATTGTATAACACGTATAACGTACGTATACTACGGGACTACAGGTTTTAAAGTAGGTATATAAAATTCTGTGTCCGGTGAAGATACCACTCACAAACTACTTCAAATTTAAATTTCAAAATTCAAATTAAATTTTCTTACTTTTCTACAAATTATATAAACTGTACACGAGTAAATCAAATTTCCCTTCAACCCTTCTTCAGATGCCATGAAGGCCCCGGATGCAGGAAGGCACATCAAATGCAATTACTCTCACGCTTAACACCATGAGCGAGTTACCGCTAATAACCGATAGATGGCGCGCTTCTTACTACCTATAACGAGATAGAGCTCCACGGGTAACCTTACTTTTTTAATTTATATTATGGCGTTTTAAGTAACAAGGCAAATGTTTTATTTCTTCGGTAATTAATAGATACGTGAAGTCGCGTGTTTTTCAAAGATAATTTTTTATATTATTTTTAAAACAGCATTAACGCTTTTTACACTTAGTTATACATATATGGCTGAATTGAACGATTTTAATACTAAGACAGTAGATAATTAGTCGAAAATACTTCAGAATTGTTATGAAAACATCTGAATACTTTCCAATTTTCAATTCGGTCGCATAGTCTAACCACTAATGAAGCTTATTGTTCTCTGTGAAGTTTATTAAAGATGAGAAAATGGCTCTTTACATTAAATATAGATATAAAAATAAGCACTACATGTATTATGCGGTAAAAAATGTTTTATGACGAATGGAAATTTGGTTTGACGAATATTGTCAATTGTTTAGTTAGGATGGAAATCTGGTTGTAACGGGAATAGTAAAAGCTTTAAACCGGAGAATATTATTCATTCGTGATTTAAATCGTGTCAACGATCGTTGTAATTTCCCTGTGAAAATCATATATGAAAGAGTTTTTTTTAAATTTTATCAGACAAGCTACTGAAGTCACTAATAAACCAATAAATAATTAATACGTAATTTAGTTGTGTGTAATACCAATACTCAATATTTTAACCACTTCCGGTTCTTATAATATTATGATAATTTAACTCTATACAGTCCACGAAAACCGATATAAAAACGTAACTTTTTTTTTTTTTACAGTCCACGAAAACCGATATACTTACACGATTATAGGTTTTCTAACTTAGTTTTTCTAATTTACAATTTATAGTAGTGGCTCGGGGTGTGGACCTGTGCCCGGTGTATGGCGATAGGCTCACTGCCTTTTCCGGGACCACCACCTTTCGGGGAGTACAGGCGTGATGTTACGTGTTACTTACAAAATTGTGTGATATTTTCCAATTCAACGATTAGTATTTATTACCTAGTTGACAAATCTATATAAGTAAATGTGACATTCATTTCTACTTTTTAGGCGGTAAGGAAACGTTCACAATAAAGTTCAATGCATTCGTGACGTGAAACGAAGTGTAATATACCTTCACCGTAACGCGTAACGTTATAACAGTGAAAACAGATAAAAACTCCAATAAACTTGGTCATGCATTTGATTAATAACACAGCTTCCCCGCATTGATTGTATCTTAATACTCTTCGTGTACAAATACGGTAAGTTTGCTGATATCCGAGTACATTTCATTCACAAAGATCGCCTTTGAATGAATAAGAATATTGCTTTTGAAGTTGTTAGGTCTTCTTTATAAAATGGAGATTAGGTGAAATTTCATGTAACAAAAAAATTGTAATCCAACGATCCTGTTGCACATCGGAGACGTCTTTCGTTCCTTGTTCAAACTAATTCATCAGAGCCCACACGTGTAATTTATCCCCTCTGCCATAAATATGGCGATTTTACGATTGCGGCAAAAGACTGATACGCCACTTAGCGAATCCCATTATTTGTGCAAGGAAATATCCGAGCACCCACGCTCTTTCCGCATTATACAAATTTGATAACGTAGGTGGAAATACAAAGCTTGGGATGAAGGTTGCGAAGTAGTTTTTGGTAAGTCTCCATCAATTTTACAGTCAGTTGCACATTGTTTAAAAGGTAAAACCAGATGTACGGGACGCACTTCGGTCTTATAATATATTTCTGCTGCAAAGTACCTAGTTGTACAATATTTGGACCTTGCAGTTTTCGTATTGGTATACATACGGTTCTAACTTGGTGTCCAGAAACCCTAATACGTTTGTAACTAATTCAGATAAAAAAGAAAGCATCTACCAGGTCTACCAGGCTACTTATCATTAGAACTGCACACTTGCTTTGAATGAAAATACTTATTGCCGTATTACGACTGATGCGATATTTAAATTGAAGAAAAACTTTATAACAGTGAGTATATTAGTTATAAGCGAAGTAATAAATTCATTTCAGCAAAAGGAACCTCAAAATATTTCATAATGGTCTAGTACCTATAGTACCTACTGGTACCTAAACAAACGAAATGCGACGAAGTTTTTACAGCTTTATGGAATCAAATAACTGTTTAAATCGTAACCAAAGTTATTAATTGTGTAAGCCATTCTGAAAATTAAATGCCTCCTTGTTTCTAATCGTGACTTAAACAATTCATTCGCTAAATTATTTCCCCGCCGCCTTTTATGGTTTTACGTGGAATGTTTCCTCATTTGCACCGAACAATGCCTGTTGACGTTATATTTCTCGAACATTACAACCCAAGTATACCAGTTCGAGGTTATTGATATTGTAATGCGCGGTTAACACATGATTTTTGTTTCGTGCGATACAAGTGAACTTGAAAAACATTTCTTTAGTCGTATTCTGCTACATTTCTGCTTCTGGAAGCCAGAGCTTATTTATAAACTTCCTATGGGCATTTCAGATGGTTTAATAAATAGAATACTACGAATGTTTTGAACTTGTTATAAGCATATATATACTTAGTACTATTTGCATATTGGCTGCCTCGTTGGTCGAGTGGGGTTGCAAGCGCGACTGCCGATCAGGAGGGCCTGAGTTCAAATCCCGGATCGGGTACTATTGGACTTTTCTAATTTACAATTTCTAGTAGGTAGTGACTCGGAATCTGGATATGTGCCCGGTGTCTGGCAATAGGCTCACCACCTATTCTATTGTGGAACTTAAACGTAACTGGTGAAACGTGGGGGTGTACTACACTCCTCTGCCTACCCCTTCGGGGATCACAGGCGTGATGATACGTTTTTTTTACTATTTGCATAATGAATGTTAAAAATTTCTATACAATACTATACTACGCAAAGTATGTTGTGAAGGAAAAATTTATTTCTGTCAACATCCACTTACAGGTTAATAAGTCAAGCTCAAGTAGCTGCTACAAAATACATCCTTCAGCGGAAAACCTTCGTCCGTCTAAAGCATTTCCCAAAGCAAACAGAACATCAGACGGCGCACTCAACCCTTTGGCAAACGAGCCACCCTCGCCCCTAATTCAGCGCCGAAAAAAACGGGGCCCTCAATTCAGTCGCGAGACAAGAACCTATCAAAGGTGGAGACGTGTTAAAACCTTATACTGGCCTTTAATTAAAGCCTGAGGGGTGGTATGGGGAGGGTGGCCATTTCACTCCGGCTGTCCACTTCCGCAACGTATGGTCGTAGCTACTTCATTTCGGACTGACGAAGGGAAAAAAGGAAAGCCAGGTGCGCCGCGCCTCCTCGGACAGAGGAAACCGTCGAGACGCCGGGGTGCTTGACGTTTTCCAACTCTAATTGAAGAGTTCGTTCGAGTTATTTTCAAATATCTCCCGCTGCAAATTGCTGTCTGCTCTTTTAAATTATTTCCATGTTTACTGTGAACAACGTGTGTTGTAATAGCCATTTTGTTTTGGTCTAACGAGATATTATATGAATTACTTTGCAGACATTTGCAGCATTTTGGCAGTACATCTGTGTTAAAGAGAACCGTTTCTCTCAGTAATGTGGAGTTCTATAATTAGCGTTGGATTTAACAACGACTCAATAGTTCCAAAGATCAGGCGGGGACACAGTTGGCTGCATAACTTATAGGTTAATTCGAGCCGAATAAAACGGCTGATTTATAATCTAGTGAATCGAGTGAGTGTTGCCGAGTCCGATTCAATTATCGTCTTCTTTGTGCCCCGCACTAATCAGACGCGCGGGGATCTCCAATGAACAGAATTAGATTTTTCTTAAAAGGATTTTACCTTTCCAGTCGTACATTAGCGATGTTTCAGGCATCGCTTTAATCTTCGTTCTGTTAATGAAATGTGTGTCTGATCGAGCAATCGATATTTACGATACTCTGTCTCTGGTAGTAATCCCGACGATATTACTTTAATTATTTTAAGTGACGTTTTTGTGCACCGTACAATTACCTATGGATTTCCATTTAGTTTAGCCTGTGATTATTTGTCATTTAAGTCGAAGATTATTAATAGTTTTAAAATGACTAATAGTTTTGAAATGAGGTCGGTAAGTACGCTGTTTCTTAGACATGCTAAACTTTTACAGCATAAATTGGGGGACGTACTTGATGGCAGTGATAAAGAATTATTTGTTTCAGTTTTGTTTTAGAATTCAAAATGGGCTTTAAATTTGAAAAGTCGTGACTTATTTGTCTTTTGCACTTTTAAAATTTTATTAGACGTTCACTGCTCTTTATTCTAGAACTTTTTCAAAACAAATCTGTACTCACGTGTAGCTTCTCCAACTACATTTGCGTGTAGTTGCTTAACGTGTGTTGCCATCTATGGTCCTCTCTGTTTCTGATTCTACTTGTTTTCCATTTGTTCTCGTTTATTAAGTCACTTGAAACTTTTGTAAAGAAATGTCTGCATCCCAAAAGTTACTATATGATATATATTTCTTGTATTTTAAGACACGCCGATTTCCTTTCACTTACAGTACATGTTTTTGTTGCAGGTAAGAGTGTATGTTCCAGCAGTTCCAATTCAATACATATGTACATATATGTTAAATATTGGTAAGTGGTATTACAACTTACTCTCCCAAATTTCTGTGTCTGTATATTATATTACTAAAAAGTCATAGCTTCCTTATACAAATGGCTGCGACATGCCACCGTGTGTGAGCTTTATTTAAATGAACTACAAGTAATATTAGTAATATTATATTATAATTGTTGTTAAGTTATCAAATAACATGAGAAGACTGTTGAACAAAACGAAATTTAGAAAAAAATGTTCTTTATCTTCCGGCGTCGCATTCGACTTGGGCCCACGCACTTCACCATATTTTACGAATCAGTAGCTATTTAAGTATCATTTTATATGCGTGAGGTGAGACCATAGCCTGAATGTTTACCGATACCGCTCCACTCACGCCATGATTTAGTCGTGTAGTGTGGACTATAAAGTCACACGTGTTCGTCTAAGGTATGTTTCCTTCAATTGATACATTTTTATTTATTTCTTAAGTTGTTTTTTTTATTACAAATATGATTATTTGTATGATTATGTATGTACCGGCTTAGCTCACGTACGTTTGTCGGGATGGTCCAACTAGTTACAACTTTATTACAAGTAAGTAACGAGCGAAAACGTTTGATTAGAAAATAGTTTATTAGTAAAGTGGTCGGCGTTTGTGATTGGTGCGTGTTTGTAATGAAATAAATTATTCGCTGTTTTACTCGCCGCATTTATTTAATTATGAGTTTTGGTTGTATCGATGTCGCTCAGTACAAATTCGGTATTAGATTACATTGGATACACCCGATTTTGGTAAACATCTCTGCACCTGTGATATGTTTATATCATTCAGCCTTTGGTTTTTATGGAGAAACTCTATGGGAAATTATGTGTAAAACGAGCTATACTTTGGTTTCACTGCCATTTTTAAAAAAGTCGATGGCCGTTATGTTTTTATTAACCGTAGTCATGTTTAGCTGGTTTTTAATATGGTGATCATGAGAAAATGTTCACGTTCAATACGATTTTAATATCTATTGCTACTATTGTTGTCTTAATAGTAATTTTTATGTAACTTGAGTCGGCGGCGAGTTAAATAAGCGGGCAGAATTGAATGATCATATTGTTGATGACGACAGAGATATATCTGCAATAAGCACAAAAGTCATGGAGGCGATATGTATTAGTGGCAGTAACTAAAAAATGTTAAAGGTTATGTTCATATTGACTAACTATGAACTACCTTGACGTCAGTTGCCAGACCTCGAGATACTACTACCTTGGCGCTAATCGCCAGTGGTTTTGATATTACTGGATCCTATTGATAAACACCCAGTTTTTACAACGTTTTATGATTAAAGGGACCTGCGTCCAGCTAAGACGTCTGTTAGATTGATCGGAATAGTGCGTAGGCACCATAATAGTTATGTCCCATACAAACGGAACCTAAGTTGACGTATTGCGATCAGATAGCGATTGTGACATGTCATTCGCGTGCTGTGGTCGTGACGTCACTGCTTGTAACAGATAAGCTGTGATGCGCTTATGACGTCATGACACAGGGATGTACGGTGATATTTAAAAAAGTATACGCCCTTGATAATGTTCAATTGGATGATATGCGTTATTGGTATTTTAAAAATAAAGTAGAAGGGTTGTACGGGTGCTCTTCAAGCTATTAATATTTAGATTAACTATACAATATACATATGTTCGGTCTTAGACTCTTTGTTGTTTCTATTTCCTGAACTATGTATTTGCATCCTAAAGAAATTTCCGCCTTACATGATTATTTTATAGGACACGTTACTTTTTGATCCAGCCGCTACAGCATCAAACTCACTACCTCTGCACTAGCAATACCAAGACCGAAACCGAGTTTGTTGTCAGAATCAGCCTAACCGATAAAGCCGGGTACACTTCGGTGTATGTATTTACGGTGTCGGTGAGCCAATGGACCGGTCCGCCGTTTGACCGGCGACACCAGTGATTTGTGGTCACTGGAAGCAGTAACCTCTGTCTCTGACGTGCCAATTGTCTTCGTCTTGGCGACTGTGCAAGGTTGGAGCGGAAGGCGGGATATAACGGCTATTGACGTTAATGGATTCGAATTGTTTCTAGAAGTTTCTAGATGTAAAATAATTACGTTCAAATTGATAATAGTCAAGTACCTACTAATTAATTAATGTACCTATAACCATTGTTTTTAATAGGCAATTGCATTCGAATTCGAAGACAGTGCATATGCGCGGTCTTCGAATTGCTAATTATTAACTATCAACTACTAAACCACAAACTACCAAAGAAAGTTGTATATACAAATTTCTTTGTTTGATAGTTAAAAAGTGGATTTTGGTTATGAATTATAATGTCATTAATTAAATATTTAAACATTTCTTCGTTTAATTAAAGTTGTATTTGATTCTACAATTTGAATTTGATTTGAATTCAATTGTATTTGATTCTTCAATCATCATCATCATCATCATCATCGTCATCAATGTCGCATCACTGTCCTCTCTATTAGTAAAGTTGAAGCTAATGGTAAACGTTTAAGTCGCTCGGTTGCTCGTCGCTCGCAACTTGCACCAAGACGCTGTACTGTCACGTGCACCGGTCTGTGTAAACTCTCCTTATGTCAGCCCTACATTGTCAAATTAATTTACATAATTCAGTGTTCGGACCGGCCTGAGTAAGCGATACACTGCTGTAGCTGACCGTTTAGTTTGATGGCTTTTAGACGTGAGGCCACCCGGCTCCACATTTTGACGGATTGATTTTTGTGATTGATGTGATTTTTCTTTACATCGGTTTGTTTATCCGAATTATAATGAAGAATATGCTGAGAAATACCTTATCTGCTATCTGTACTGCAATGTTTTGTATATGATTTTAAGTATAGGTAATTCAAAGTTAAACCTTTTGCGAGCTCCGTCTGCGAAGTTCAGAAACGTCTAAGAGACAATGCTAAACCATATGTAGGCGGAATATATGGAAAATCTCGTCCAGTTGTGGGGAACAACCCGCACCAAGTTATGCGATGTTAACTGGATTCAACCGTAGGTAATAATGATTTCCCTTTTATAATAAAAAATATCCTTGCATAACTTCCACGCGGCCATCCGACCAAATATACAAATTACACATCTATTTATATACGATTTGATATTCATAGACGAACAAGTGAGAATTCAGCGCAGAAATACGAGTATGTCTCTCGGGTGGCTATCGAACCCCCAACTATCTCCTCAGCGATTAGGGTCACAAACAACTTAACCAACAGGTTAAAAATATGTCTTTTAATCGTTGTTTCATATAAATTAAACAATGCTCACGATAGTACCCGTATGTATATATAAAATAAAAAACACTCCGTCCATACGTTCACGGTACATTTTATATCCGCTGACCATCCTGACGTGCGCATCCGTACGTACCAAGTTCTGTTAACTGTAGGGAGTACAACCGCATACACTACAATGCCTTTAGTTGGACCACTATCCATTTTTTTCCTTTTACAGCTCTGGTTCTAGTTACAGAACTATCCTTACATCCAGGAAACGCTAGAAGGGTTTTTACTGGTACTTCAAATCTAATTTGTCCAAAATTTTACTTTGGTCAATTAATTATAAATAATATAAATTGAGTAATATTTTGAAATAAAGTTATCGCTGAGTCCTTATAAGTAAGGCATGAATACATATACATATATTATATATAATGTAATGCAAGGTGAGGAAATACTATGAAATATCTCAGTCAAAATATTAGGAAACTCGTTGGTTTATTCGTTGAAGTGCGGCTGGGCGTCCTGGGTTCGATTCCCGGATTGGGCAAAGAATTATTGGGTTTTTTTAACTTTAAATTCTCATCCCGGGGTCTGTATTTATACCTGGTGTATGGCAGTAGGCGTATGCTCTTTTCCATGGACCATGTATATAATTAGTAAAAATGGGAATACTGCACTTATCTGCCTAACCTTTCGTTTAATTAAATTTTCGGGAACATATATTATGTATGATGATTAAGATGTCGTGAAGGAATATATTATATACATGTATTTTATTAGCGATGTCCATAGTAAAGGCTTTGTCTACTTTGGAATCACCTGGCAGCTTGCAACTTGCCCCAAAGTCTAAAGTCCAAGTACCTATGAATCCCTTTATACATATATTGTGTGTTGCTTATGTGTAACAAATTTCGTGTATCTACATATCGCACCCCCGGTGCAACACTGTCACTTTTGCAAAAATTACAAAAATGAGTTAAATATGTAATAAT
>DWDT01000674.1:0-19340 GCA_018245595.1 Microceris scylla
CGTCCTCCTGACGGCCGCCCGTATCCGCGGGAGCTGGAAGGGTTGGACGATGCCGATTAGCATCGATAGTCGGCGAGTGACGACCACAGACAACAACACCGTCTAACGACGGGGTGAGAGCACCGGGGGGCGGTTGACCCCCTGAGACTGCCCGGGTAAGGAGGAATCCTGGAGGCCCGCAGACTCATACCCAAGCGGCGATATACCCGCCGCGGCGTATGAACGACATGTTCATTCATCATTTAGTTACTTTAATTCTGTCCTGTGACCAGGTAAAGTCGCTAGAAGGCTGTAATTCCCTTGATAGGGACGAACAGTAATATAACATTATATTAATACACCATCCATGTACACCATGATTTCTTAACATGCTGTCCTCGTAGCCTTAAAGGGCCCTCAACATAAGTGCTAAGAGTCCATGTGAGCAATGAAAACCTGTAAAATATATACTGCATCTGATTGAAATTCTAGATTCACAAAATATACATATAACCAGTTCGCAGGACCAGTCGTGAACATGATTAGACTTTTAATATAATGTATCCATTTCTCTACTTCGTTACACTATAATCTATTCGTTTAAAATCCTTTAATTGCCAATACTCACTTATTATATTTAAATTTGGAAACAGTTCGTCAGACTAGAATTTTTAAAACTATCCACGATTAAAATTAGGTTATGAAACCCTTATATTTAGTAAAGCGATGTTGATACTTTAAGCGATGCACAAATAATTTCAGTATTTTTTGTTTAGCTCTGTCATTCGGTGTTCAACATTCGAACAATATTTTTCACACACCTATCTATATTAACTTAATCAATGGGCTTCGCGAAATAAAAAAGAAACTTGTAGCTAATATTTTCAAATCATTCTAATGAATAAACGTGGGATTGCGAAAGATATCAATATTGTGTTTGAATATAGCTAAAAACGTACAAATTCAACAAAAGTATTGTAAACTGCAATACAAGTTGTGCCTAATCAAGGATATATGAAAATACATTTATTTTAACATATACATAATTATACTATAAAACATTTAGGTATTTAAAGCATGACATACTCCGGTCGATGTTCGAAAGTAGGGCGCTTGAACATTGTCTTACTGAACTAACACGTCGAATATTGCAGAATACACTTCCATTAGTTACGCACTCTTTCCTTCTGGTATCTGGTATGATAAGGTCAAATGTCATGTCATATGATATTTTCATTGACAACGCAAGGATCACTGTCCTTTTGATCTAGTCCAAAAAAGTTCTAGTTGTATACGTATATAGTATACATTATGCAATATATATACTATACATTATGCGTCTTAGATATATTTCTAACAAACTCATCGTTATTGGTTATTTTTTCTATGCTGTATTAAAGTGTATGCACTTTAATACATCTTAAATGTATATTTCTCTATATTTAAGTCTTAAAAATCTCGTACGTAGTAGTTGCCATACTAGAGCACTTATCCGACTCTAGCATTGTGTAAATGTGTTAATATCCAATTGCATGTTATTATTAAACTTTAAAAATTTGTAACATTATCACTTTTAACAACTAAATCCTTTTCTATATTACAATCGCTTTCGTGTTTACGAAAAACGTCGACGTAGAATATGTAAGAGATCCAATGTAAATATGTGGTTTTAATTTAGTCGTTGGTGTGACAGAGATAACCTGTCTCGCACTCATGTGCTTACTTTAGTTATTATTTGCTTAGTTTAGTTTTAAGTAAGTAAATGTAAAATTTTTGAATCAAAATTATTATTATAATAAATGTTTTAGCAAGCGATAGACTTACATTGGCAACTAAGGAAAGAAAATATTGAGACTTGGTATTACACTGGGCCCTACCAATAGTTTATATATACCTGGAACATGGCGAGATGTCATCGCCAACCAAAAATATCGATGGTCCAAAATCTCTAAAATATTCGTATGTCGAATGGAGAATATTGGGTCCAGTGCCAGCTAAAATATTCGCTATTTGTATCACAACACAAGAATATTGTAAATGTTGTATTGTGTATTATTTGTATGTAAATTATTAGAAATATAAAACGGTAATTCTTTACGATGCGTATTATAATTAAAATATAGATATTATAATAATATTTCAGTTATTTTATTATTGATGACACCTAATTATTCATTAACATAGTGAACCCCTTCCACGACCTCAAGTCCTTGCAATCGGCTCTCCTATTTCCCTCCGCTGATCGATTGACCATCAGGTGGGATTCCACCCAGTGGTCTAAGGGAGCGTTTCCACTAGAGATGAGCGAAGATGTGTAGCGAGGAATGTGTTTGTTAAGAACCAATAGAATCCCTTCTTTTATCTAGCCCCGTCCAGTACAGGTAAGGCGAAGCGATGCTATTGGTTCTTAACAAACACATTCCTCGCTACGCATCCTCGCTCATTCCTGGTGGAACAGCACCCTAAAAGTTTAGGTCGTCACATCAGAAAAAAAAAAAAGCATATGAGTAAAATGAGTAAAAACATTTGACAATATCAAAATATTCTGATAAAGAAAATGATATTGTGAGTTCCCATTATGAAACGAGACACTGGGTTTAGTATACAATTTGTGTAGAAAATTTTTCTTGGGATGGATAGTAATTAATACACTTTTGGACAACCAACACATATAATAGTTTAAACTTTAATGAAAAATGCAATCATATAGGTATATAGCATAAATTACAATTTTAAGTAGTGCATTGTAAATGAATAATTTAATACATTTTAAAAATTTTCGTGCGTTCTAAAGCTGTGGCTAAACCAAATTATTATTATAATGTTCGAAGGTATGACAAGGAAAACCAACAGGTGTTACCAATCGCCATTTAGAACTGAACCAACTGCACCAACTTTCCTATTTGGTCCAACCTCCGCTTTATTACAATATATGCAAAAACAGGGTTCATTTAACAAAAGAACCAACGACTTAACTATCTGGTAGATTATGACTTTAATAACATTTATTTATCAACAAAAATTTTATACAATACTTATGAAACCTTTCAATACATCAATAATACTAGAAACATATCATTCATATTGTAAGGTAGAGATTTATTTGAAAAATACATAACAGATTTTATATCATTTAATATTACAGTTTACAACTTTTACTAAGTTACGTCTAAAGAAATTTATTTAATCATTCTTTTTATCAACTATTTCTTCACCACCCTCAGTTATAGCTAGACTTCCATTCTTAGACTGTTTCTGCTGTTGCTCCATTTCACCAGAAAATCCAAACTCATTCACACGTTTGTTGTCAACCTTATAAATCCAACGCTGATACAGGAAAATGAAGAATACAATATCTGTAAAATAAAAATTATATCATTGTTGACAACTTACTTCATCAATACCTATAGTGAAATATAATAAAAACGATTATTTCATGTACTTACCATCTCTGAAACAACCTATACGATACATTGTGGGCATTTTAATTACAAATGCAAAAATATCATCTACAAACGTATTGAGGAATTTGTAGGTCATCATGCGCCATGGCAAGTGTGCAACTGACTTTAATTTGTAATTTATAAATAATTGTGGTGTCATCATAATGAATCCAAATGTCAATAGGTATCCATACATCATGTTTAGGATAAAGGAATACCACCCCTTGTGCTCTTGATAGAGTAAGGAATAAATGCCATAGCCAATTAACAGCGGGAAGCATGCCCAGCTGAGGTAACGGAAAGCTAATGTGTCATACTCTCTTGTGCTGGACTCCACATAGGATCCTTTGTCATTAAAAGTTATCTTGGGTATGCCCAATATCCTTTCTTCTCTATTAATTTTGACATCCATAACCTTATTGATTTTCCATATTTCAATCAACAATCCAATGAAACAAGAAATCCTCACCATTACATTTGTTTCATTGTCTAACACATATAGGAGGACAACAGTGGACTGAAACACATTGAAAAATACAGATCTTACGGAGAGTCCCTCTAGGGATTGTCTATTATTCCAAAACTGGATATCGTTTTTAAATGCAAGTAGTTCAAAAATTGAATGCAGCACTGAAACAGATACTGTCAGTGCCAATAAATAGGGAGAAGTATCTAGAAGCAGTTCCTTTACTGTATCTTGCTCTTCATCCTTCTCTTCAGCACCCAATGCAGAAAACATGCTTAATTTGTCCTTCATAGACTGCACTGTATATAATTGCCACTTAAAAAGACTTAACGGTTGGTATGTTAAATGCAACTGTAGTTTAGTTGTTGTTTTATTGATTGGAACATAATCTCTCATCATGTTCCAGTAATCATTCAGGAAAACTGCTGGTTTATATACTTTCCCATCAGGTAAGAAAAATATAAATTCATCCAGTGGTGGTGGGACACTGCCCTGTGTCCAGACTGTCTGGTCTGTAACTAAATTCAATGTTAAATTAGGATGCCAGTGTGATACTATTTCCTCTTTCATTGTTTCTGCTTTTATTACTTCCTCCTGTGACTTCTCCGTCTGACCAGTCAACAAGTTGTGGGTTTTTTGGTAATGTAACTTTTTATACTTATTCAACATTTTTTTTCCATATGTAATATTATATTGTCCTGCATAAGTATTATTATCTTTAGAGTTGGGTGATTTCCCTGTTGGCACAATGTATACATGGAGATATATGGAGCCATTGTTTTTAAGTGCCTTTGTGGCTTCAATATCAGTTGAAAATGTAAAAGTGCCATCGCCATTGGGACCACCATTCCAATCCCCATAAATAAGGCCAGTTTGTTTCCAAATCAATTGTGCACCATCAACATTTTGTAAATTCTCAAGTTCTGATAAATATGAATACATATCTAATATTGTGCCATTTTTAAACATATTTACAGCAGGTGTGCGAGGTGTGCCAGCTGGGTAATTTATATCAGTTTTTGGTACTGAAGGCTGCCGAAACATTGATGTAATAAAGTATACAACTAAAGCACGAATAATTAATGATTTTGTAATTGCAAAGAAAGATTCCATTTTAGTTGGCTGCATTTGACGACGTTGCTCATCAATTTGAGCATTAATCTGAAAGATTTAAAAAATTTATCAGACCATTGGTCCCAATAACTTTCATTATGGGACATAATTATCAATTATTCTTGAGATTAGTTTGCTTGGGGTTACTTGTATAGGAAATATAAATAAAAAGAACAGTCACAGGCAACAAATGATGTAGGTATCCAACCAAATTTTACCTCCTTTCATCTTCATCATCATCAGCCTACTCCTGTATTCTGCTGAACATTGACCTCTGCTATAACACGCCACTGAGCTCGATAAAAATTATATGTTTCAAAATTCTGTTCTCAAATATTAATTTGATAATTATTGACAGGTGATAATAGTCCTAATGTATTCAATAGACTATTTTACTATAATCGACAAACATGAGGGCCGTAAGTTTGTATTTATTGTGCTATAAATAAATCTATAATCCTTTTTTATTTAATGTATATCTGGCGTACATACTTTTGCTTTTATACGTCACTAATCTAGAAGACGTACGTCAAAATTTTTAAATGTAAATACTAAGGATTATGGTGCAGAATTGTTACGATTAAAGTGATATATTCTGTTGATAATAATGAAAATAATAATTAGATACTTACATCAACATTTTCAGTTGCAACCATGTCTCCAGAAGCATTATTTTCACTGGAAACTAAATTATCCGATGTCTCGCTTTGAGGACTTTCATCGTTGATATTTGCCATTTTGTTATTGTCTAGAGCTCAAACCTTCAATTTGCTTCAATAAAAAAATTGAAGCCTCTCAGCCTGGCTTACCCCACTTTAACCGTACCTATTTTAAGATTGCAACTAGGGTGTTCGAAACTAACATTAGATTAAATTTTTTTAACATTAGTTCAGACATATAATGACACATACCCAAATTTTACTATTGATAAGCATTCCACTAAAATGATATAAGCCCCTTAATGAAACTCAACCAGCGAACACTGTCTTGAAGACACTATCCAATGAACAGATCGATGAGAAAGGGCAGCAGATTTTGACAATGAGATTGGTTTTATTGAATAGACCTTGGTGAAACATGACATACGACTATATTGGATTATTGCCAGTACTAATAATTAATAAACATAACCTGTGCACCATAAAGTTCAAAAAAATTACTTAACTCTCTCATTCTAACATCCAACAGCAAAAACCTCCATAACATAATATATACATTTTAAGATTTAGATACTTTACTCCTCTGTCCCTTCGGGGATTATAGGTGCGATTTTATATTTAAAAATTAACCGACAAGATGAAAATTTTAGTTTTGTTCTCGACAGTACTTTTGCAGCTAGTTGCGTATGTTTCGTGTTTGAATATCACAGCAACAGGATGCGAGCGATTTTGAAGACACGCACGGATGCACCTGTTCTCACCTCCGTTACTCTAATGTCACTGACACCTAAACATTATTTTTTGGCCAACAACAGCCTCTATTAGATTTGCGTCCGCCCTTCGTAAAGGCCTCCACAACATGACACTGCGGTATCGCAAGCGCACCACTGATATACCGTCGCTTTATTTAATAACCAATCACATTATATCGCTGTGATCGAAGCCTGATATTCTTTTTCATGACACCCTTGACTGTCTTTGACCATTAAATCTATCTTTTATTTTCTTAAAGTGAACTTAATCTGAAGAATTTATTTCCGTTACATTTCCTAGTTATTAATAACGAGGTTATCGAGTTATCGACACAGTCCAAAGGATTAGCAAGCACAAGTGGCTGCGTACTGGTTACATGTATCGCAAAACCGATAAACGTTCGAGCACTCGTATACTGAAGTGTAGCGGTCGCCTCGGCAAGCGTAGCGTAAAACGCCTTTCAACTACATAAATATAGAGTGACGATGTACCTACGTAAAGTAGCTAGAAGTGGTTGGATACGAAGAACTAAAGATAGAGCAGTGCACCTTAATGAACTGATAAGAATGATGATATTTAGGTTATCTTGTCTTTTATAAGAGAAAAACGTTGATAGAATAAATAATACGTCGGTTTATGTATACTCTTCACTCTTCTCGCTGATTGTCTGCGTCGCGCCGGCACTACCGCTGATGCGTTGTCCCCTTGTGCCTGTTTAGATTATATTTGTATAATTTATTCATTCGAATTACAAAAATTCTTCGGAGGTAACAAATCAGAACTTCGCCCATATTACATTATTTTCGCTGTACAATATTTTTTGTCTATAACAACTCGTTGTCTATTTGAAGTTTTTAAAATTAAATGTTGTTACAGAAATATTTTTAAAGTATTTTACTTAATATTATTCATATAAGATATACGTAAAATCACGCCTGTAATGCCCGAAGGGCAAGGCAAAGACGTGTAGTAAAGTCCCACGTTTCACCAGATAAGTTTACGTCCCGTGGAACAAGTGGTGAGCCTATTGCCTTATATTGGGCACGGATCCAGACTTTGAGTCACTACTATAAATTCTAAATTTGAAAAATCCAATAGTACCCAACCCGGGATTTGAACTCAGGAACACCCGATTGGTAGTTCCGCTTGCAACCACTTGACTAACGAGGCAGTAGAAAGTAAGATATCCAGAATTAAATATCATATTTATGTGAGTAGATGACTGTAGCTAAAATTGCAAAACTCCATTAGGATTACATTAAATTGACTAAAATCACCCAAAAGTAATTAAATCAAAAACAGCATGAACGAATTACTAACAAAATTTTAATCTTGCTTAATTGAAAAATTGGAAAACAAGTTAATGTATTACCTATGTCCCGTAATCAGATATAACGAAGCAATAGCATACTTTTAATTAGCACCGTGATACTAAAAATAACATAAAACTTGAAGGATTAGTGGATCGTAAAATGTATGTAAATAATCTTGCAGCTGTTAATACCTACGTAGGCGGCGGGCCCGCTGGGTAGCCAGTATCTAGACTCAGTATCGGATGACATATACTGTTTAGCGATAATTCTTGACGGCAGAACTTAGCACGTTGTTTGCATGGTTATTTAATGCATCATTAAACTATTGGATCACCCCACTATGACTAGGCAATCAAATAGACTGTACATCCATTATTTGTTTTGCCACTAGCGCGAACGCAACTCTCGTGACGGAGTCATAAATACTGAACAATTCTTTAAGATAATCGTTACAAATTATTAGCTTCTTAGAAACAATAATATTTCGATTACTTGGGGCACTGATTCTGAACTTATATTTGCAAAAAGCGAACTGTACTGTGTGGCACGAGCGGTTACTCGACTCTCGGACGGGTGGCCCCTAGTGGTAAAATGTAGTGAAGGGTCCCATTGATCAGTCATGGCGGTTGTCATCGAAGTAGCAAAAGTAAATTTTCTATAAACCCTAAGGCGGTTTCAGAACGTCCGAAGCCCCGGCTAGCCCCCTAACCTGTAAGTTCATACGCCCCTTCTCACATGAAGTAGCGTTCGAAGTATACTCTAGACTTCCCGCAGTTGGCCGAAAGATTAGTTCCCAGCAGTGGGAAATAAACAGGGTCACATTATTATCAAAGTAATCTACAAAGTGTTTAGACATTCATCCAGGAATCCTGACTACGCAACCTTTAGAGTATATAAGGAGGCAGTTGTACGAAGATGCATAAAGGTAACTCATTTCAACTACAACGTCTCACAAAAAACAATAGCTAGTGCTAGACAATTCATAAAAAGTTCATTAGCAATTACAAATATAGACAAAATGTTGGTACTAATTGAGTGGTACTAAAAATAAGATATTTTTGTGTTACAAACACACTGCTGGGTGTCGGGCCGGCTAGCCTAGCGCATAATTCAACGTACATTTGTGCAAGTTGTCACATATACCAGAGTTAATATAAACGCTAGCGAGGATAGGAACTACCTTCTCGCGTTCAAAAGGCAAAACACTTGAAATTATTTATATCAGTTTATTTCAAACACAAAATCGAAAGACTTTATTGTTAATCGTACCCATGTGCATTCGGAAATCTCAAGTTGTTCGATTCCCAAACAATCCATAAAGTTAGTTCTGACAACATTAAACAAAACATAATAAACATTACTAACAGCATTTCACTTGTTAAAGTTTTCCTAGAATCTACTCATAATACTTAGATTCCATTGCGTACATGTTGAACATCCGACATTGGATTCCATCACAGAGATTTCATTACGATTAGCTATCATTTAAGGATAATCCAATTAGAAATATACTAATTCTGTATCTATTTATTTTCTAGCAATGTAGTTTGATGCATGATTTCTTGTCTAAAATTAAAAAAGGCCATACACTACGTGTTGTGCTTGCCAAATATACCTTATTTAGAGTTATTGTTTACCTTTTCGCTTTCATACATCTCCTGACACAGATCCATACGATCCTTTGTACAAACTGACATAACAAGGTATCTTTAAACATAGCACAATAAATGGACTCCCGCTCAATGATAACAGTCCACTGTGACTAAACCACTGCCGCTCCATTAACACTGAATGTTCTTACAATATATATGTCTGATAGTTAAAAACCATTCCGCAACAAGCGAAATTGTGACGAGATATATTGTACATTAAACTGAATGCAAAATGATAAATTCATAAATAATAGTATGTATCAAGTTATGAAATTTATTTAGCTATTCAATTCAGCAATTATTTAAGTGAACTGTTACCATTTAATTTTGTCCTTCGTCCACTACAATTATGTTTAATCTTGCATTTCTTCCGGCAGTTCATGTGGATTTATAATACCTGGTACTGACAACTGTACCCTTCGCTTCTCCTCTTGCGCTTGCCGCAGTGCGAACAAACGCTCTTCAAGATACAGATCGCTATCATTTTCCCCAGTGTACTCCTGTAAACACGAATTACAGCTTTATACATCAAATACCTTTGCGTACTATGAATATTAATGGCTATTATTGTTTATAAAAAAATATTTTTTCTTAGTTCTGTTCATGTAATACGATTTTGTGACCCGTACTCGAAATATTAGTTCTTAATAACATTTTACATAATATGATACACGTTTCAGGATTGGCTTATATAATTGGCTAGGTACAACGAAGAGATCCCCCATCATCTTTTAAGCTTAAGAACCACCCAGGTCAATATAATTTAATTAGTGTGCACCCTCAAGGGCATCAACTGAAAAATGATTTGGACCAAATGTTTTTTCAAGTTAAATACGTCGATAATGTTAATAATAACTATTAATGAATGGATAAAATGAAATAGTCTATTTCATTTTCATTTTCTTTTTGCAAAACAGTGCTTGAACGGTAGAATACTTAGTGAATGATGAATATTATAATAATAGATCAGAAGTTGCTTTTTGTTTTTTTTTTGTTCTGGAGAGGAGACCGGGTCTTGGTAAAGGTAGCGTAGGACGCCCTCCAAGACCATATACGCAAAGTAGCTGGCAGCAGTTGGATGCAACGGGCTGAAGATCGAACTCAGTGGCGTATTATTAGAGGTCTATGTCCAGCAGTGGACGGGAGTAGGCTGGTGATGTAATAATAATGTAATAGATCAGATCTGAAACTAAAATAAAGAGTCTTTTAGGATATTTTTTACAAAATCGTAGTGTACAGGAACTAACATGAGGATCATGACTGAGACAACATTGTAGTGTTTAGTAAATAATGACTGATGTGCCTAAATAATATGAATAAAATATTTATCTTCTAGTTCTTTTTTCCTATTATGTCTATAAATATTTTCTTTATTGACATAATACTGTGATCACAAAATGGAACAGTGTCATGCATGATTGAATTATGGCAAGAAAAGAAATAATTTAAAAACCTTTGCTTCAGAAAATTATAAAAGTGAAGCTGAAATAGTTGAAGTTTCTGAAAAGAGGAAAGTTTAAGATGGTACAGAGTGCTTTAAGGATATTGATGCACATAACTTTATATTTGATTGAAAATAGCATTGCATTCAAACAGTCCTCAGATAAATTATTTATTCCAAATAATGGATAATTCTTATATCTCTTTTGTAATAAATAATGTTTGTTAAAACAACACATAAGCTACACAGATCAAGTTGTCATGCCTACATATTCTGTAACATTGCTTCTAGAAACTCTATTTTTAAAAATATGAACTTATTATCACACTTAGATGATGTTATTACTATCATCAAATACTACACTAAGATTTTGAAACCAACTTCCTGTCTAACTGGTCAATTTATATGTCAGGTACAATTTCCCTTCATGCATATTGGAATTTAAAAGTTTAATTTGAAAACGTGTTTTAGGTCTTATTTTTTATTATTGTATTATTTTCAGTTTATTTCTGTCCACTGCTGGACAGCTCTTCAGCTCTTTGCATCCGACTGCCGCCAGCCACTTAGACCTTAGACGTAAAAAAGTGTCTAGTGTCTGTCTAGTGTCTATTTAATCACACAACACTAATTTAAAAATGAAATACAAACCCTTATTTGAACTAAGAAGTCTCTGAGATGATCCTTGAAAGCTGGTATGTCTTGGTCTAAATTGAACAATCCCTGTACAGTGATCTTGATTTGATTATCTGTCAAATGTGGGAATGCCGTTTTCAGAAGATTTGCCACATACTCCTGCAAATTGACAACATCCATTTAAGCATTTTGAGAATAAAAATATAAACATACATTGTTTCTCATTCAGCATATGGATAAATTACCTGTATATATAAAACATTATCAGGTGTAGGTCCCAATGGTACTGTGACACGGCCAGCTTCTACCAACGAAAATATGTACGCCAGAATAGTAGCATGCATAGTGAGTCCTGCACCATGAGATGTATCTGTCACTACACTGAACACATGCTCTAGGATATCACACAAGTAAGTTTGGTAAAAGCTCTGTGCTGCTTGAGGATGTTGCTCAACATTTTGCAATAACCGATATAATATTTGGAGCCCTGTATCAGCCACATTTCTCATTGTATGTTTAAATGCCCAAATTATGGAATCCAACACCAGCTTAAACTGTGCTGGTGGTATACTCAGGAATGCTTTAAAACAATGTGTATTAACAGCCTGTAATAATAAGAAAAATTCTGTTCTGTGCTCTGGGTATTCTTCAAAATCTTTGTTGATCATTTCCAAAGTGCATTCAAATACTGCATCAAATATTTTAGGCACCTCTGTGGTTATATGCCCACCCAATTTGTATACAATTGCAGCCATGCAGGATAAAACTTCAGGTTCTCTAGCATCGGGAACAGTTGTTCTTTGATAGTCCAAAAGAACTGCATCCAAAAGAGGCGGAATAAAATTCTCTAACACCATACTGTTATCAGTGGAACGGGAGACCCAACTTGCAATTAATTTCAAAGTTTCCTTCTTTATTATTCTCATATTCTTGATAAGTGGTTGCTTAGTCACAACCACTCCATTTAAAGCAATAGCTTGACTAATATTTTCTGACATCACCTTGTAAACATTTAGCATATCTAAATATATTCTACCAAGCTGTACAACATAGGGGTGCCCCAATGCCCTGCATGCACGCACATTAGTCTTCAGAATGCTCACAAGCTGTTTTACTGCTTCCGGATCTTTCAGAATATCAACATTATGTGATGCTTGAGAAATAATATCATCCCATACTTGATTAGGCAGCAACATGTATTTCTCAATTAGTTGTTCTTGAGCCACCTGATCAACTTGTGCACTGATCATGTAACCTACAGCTTCATAGAAGGTGTGCACTTGTAAAGTTTGTAGATCACAAATAATGGAACTGATTGTACTCAGAATTTCTTCAATGAATGGACAAGCTTCACCCACTTGAGTTGTAACAAAATGACGACGGCATTTCAGTGCAATTTTAATGAAGGTATCACAAGCCATGTCCTGAACACCATCATGAGTCTCATGCATGAACTCAAAGAGTTTATTGACAACAGTTTTTAAGAACTTCCAATGAGCACGAAGAAAACGTGGATATTGGCCCACAACATACATAATGTTACTAGCAATGATAGCCTTATTGTCTTTACCTTTTTTTTGTTCACACAATCCCAGCAGTTCTTTTATGACAACAACTAAGAACCGCTTTTCATCTTCTTCCAACATAGCTCCTGAAGTTGACCCTATTGCCCAACAAAGTGTATTTAGGTTTTTCCAGGACCATTCTATTCCATTTACTTGATTTTGCAACTTTTCTGTCATAATTCGCTCAGTATCATGATAATCTAAGTGGGTCAAATACACCAATGTTTCTCTCATATTTTTATACAAATTAATTGAATCAGTATCTTTCATAAACTCACGTACAACTTCACCGTTTTCATTTTCCACAATGAGCACTTCTTCAGGCTTGGCCATCCTGGAGATCATGATATAACGTACACTACTCAACACATCAGCATACAAGGCTTTGCGGCCCACATTTTTCCCCAGACTGTACAGTGCAGCAGAGTTAGAGCACGGAGCAATTTTGTATAAATCAGCTGCCAACGCATTCCAAAACTCTAAGCAAATCTTAAAGATCTCTACTTCCTCAACTTCTGATATTAGTACAAGATATCGAAGAGCATTCATTAAAGTGTTGTTAAGTCCTCTTCTCTCAATAAGTTGTCCATGTTCTTTCAAGTAAGTACACAAGAATAATGCCAGGTTTTGTATGAATACCTGTTCCTGATCTCGTCCAGCTGCATAAGCTTCACGTATGTTCGTTGTAAGAGGCAACATAGCTTCCAACTGTTCCATTGTTTGCACCAGCAATGCAACAAACTGGTCCTCATAATTGCTCACTGTCACACCAGCTATTTCAGTAAGGCAACTGAGTGTGACATTGCGAAACATGGGTACATTGAGGAACTTAAATATCAAGGTGCTAATCAATTTCATTTCAAATATGTAACCTAGTGGAATCCAATTTAAAAATCTTAAGAGAGTGTGCAGAGTGGCATCAACCAAAGGTGCATTTTGTGAGTTCTCAAGGACAAACTGACACAGCTGAAAGATTTGACTGAACTCTGAACACATGGTGTCCTTTAAGTGTTTAGCTTTGGTTTGTGTCAACTGGCCTGTGCTGAACACAAACACCTCTTCACTTAGCAACTTCAGTATCACCATGTTGTTCTGGCAAAGACTTTCATTGGTCTTAGAAGCCCCAACAATATCACTTATGAATGTCTCCCAGTTGTGAGGCCATTCCCTTTTCAAGACCTGGATTAAAATCATGTTTAGTTTCTTTAAATAAACTTTATTGTTCTCCATAGTAGCAGGATCAGAAGAGTTCTTAATGATAAGGCCAACTATGTACTTCTTTATACCCTCACACTGGTTTCTAGGCAATACTTTCCATCTCGTTTGAATCACCTGTTCCAATATTTGTAACGCGTAATATTTAGTTTCTTGATTCTGTGAAAATTCTAATATAGTATCAACTCGAGTCCAAGCATCTGGATGTTCTTTGAGTGCCGTTAAAATATCCTGAGCGATGCGTTGTTGTTCCCCCACCGAGGAGTACAGACATCCGACTATGTTGTCGAGTAAATTTATGTCTAACTTTTGGTTGAAATCCAAAAGTTTAGAAGCTTGTTGTTCAAGAGTTGCCATTGTGATTTTGATATTCTTAACTCAAAACTTGGTTCCCTTATATAAAAATTAGACATATATGGTCTTGTTCACATTCATTCCTCACCACACGACACACTGTAAACAATAAACGGAGAATTAGTAAAGACATGGGCACTAACCTCTATTTTAATGTAAACAGAACTAGACTATTACATATATTTACTCAAAGTAGGAAGTAAATAGAAGATAAAAACTGTTGAAATCGTCAATCGGAAAGCCCCAATAATTCATATTCTGTGGGAAAGATTTATTCGAACAACACACCCCGTACGATTATGAATGACGTTAGCGAGATATTATACTGTTGTTTCTGTAACATATAAGAAGCTAACTACTCAAATTATGGTACTGTACTCTATTTTATCACAGTTACATTATGTATCTTACCTGCAAATATAAATTGCGGCGCAATCAGTCAAAATGCACTTCCATACACACTAGCCCGTTGTTTTCGTGAAGCTTGAAAAAGTTAATATACATGTCGTTATGTCTATGGCCAATAACTAGAAAGTACGATCTATGAGAGCGTGTAGACAAAAATGTCTTAGTTGTAATTACTATAAATAGTAAATAAAATTATAACATATGATGAATTAATTAAAAGCACAATTATATCAATTTTAACTTAAAAGTATTTAATGATATATGCAGACATTAGCATAAAATGTTCAATAGTTGTGAGGATGTAAATAAGAAAATTCATGGCATATACCTTTCAATTACTTTAAATAAAATATTGTCAGTGCACTATAAGGTGTGTTGGGTTACTCGTACATGTTTAACTATAAATATGTCCTATACGAGATTCTACTAAATTCTAAAATATTTAAATATAGTATTTATGCTATCCTTTAGGCAAGCCTTAAACTTTATTAAGATAAGAAGAAAACATGACAACAGCACGCCTGTAAATTTCGAAGAGGTGGGCAGAAGAAAGTAATATCTTCAACGTTTTACCAATTACATTTACCTATTAGTATGGAATTAGGGTGACCTATTAATACATGTCCAGACTCTGAATCACTTCAAAAAATTTAAAATTAGAAAAACTTCATAGTGTCTGACCCAAGGTTCAAACAACAGAACCTTTCAATCACAAATTGCAGTCAGAAAAATTGTAATTGCTATAATTAACAAAAAAAGCAATAATCATTTCTATATACATCCGTGTAAAACCCACGGCGTGCCTATGCTTAAACGTACTACATACTAAATATGAAAACTGCTTTATATATATTGTCTTCAACTTCAAGAATCTGTATTATCATAGCATTCATAATTTCGAAATTTTAAATTTAATAATAATATTATATTTGTTTTACTATCAATTTTATCTCTTTTGATAGAATCGGAAGATAAAAGAGAGGCTCGATAAATTTCATCAAATTCAAGCGATCGAATGTAAAATATAAATATATAGGGTAATAAATATCTAAAACTAACTCTGTCGGTCTGTAACACTTTCACCATCAAATCACTAAATCATAAAGCAATACATATGGTGATGAAGTGAAGGTGGTAATGCTATATGAAACTACATGTTCATGGCCAAACCACTGAGCTGATTGAGAAGAAATTTTATATGATTCATTACAATGTTTTGATATTAAATTCTAGGCGAGCCAGGCCGCGGGCAAAACCTAGTTCCATACTAAACTTTAGATGAACTTTAAATTGTGTACTGTTGTATAGTGGCTTAATTATTCATATTATATTTTGATCTTATATTAAAATATAATTTCTCTATTCTTATGAGTATAATGATTTGGCTAATAGTAGTAATTCTAAGGCTTACGTAATATATTATAATAATTAAATTGACATTCGACTGACGTTGACAGCAACGAGTTACTGGTATCATTTTTGTTTTCATTTGAACATTGAATTCTACATAAATTTTTAATTAAATAACATTCATTTTAGAAAACTAAACATACTCAATTTGTACTTTTGCGTATCACTCGTCAAGAACTTCAGTACCCTTTTATGCTTTGAAAAGGTCTTGATATAGATCAAATATTTTAAAGCTGACTGGTATTAGAAATTTTTCTTATACCTGTAAACCAAAGCAAAATCATTAGTGATAATATTAACAGCAATAGTGAGCGATTGGTACCCATGAACAATATACCGAACGAAAATCAAAACAAACGCTACCGTAAAAAGTACAAGTACATGAAAATCAAAATAAGAAGTCTAATAATTGTAAGTAATTCATGCGTCCCAACGAGTTTTGTAAACATCACTTATTTAGTCTAAGATATCCTGAATACCAAATATTTTTATGGTTTAAATTATAGATGTACCTTAACTCTGTAGTAAATTACCAATGTACATGAGTATAATTTCAGGAAAATGCTGCTCTTTGTGATGAAGTTGCGAAAATTCAAGAAAACATATTAATAGTAAAAGATGAACGCAAGTTTTTACTCCGGAAACTCCTGGAGTATGAAAACGACATGGAATCCTCACAAACATATTATCGAAATGATACTGTAGCATTAAATGGACCAAAATCCAAGCCGAAGAAGAGAAGAAGTTTAGAAGATGGTGGAAAAATTAATCCTGTATCATAATAATTATAACTTTGGCACTAATATATTTTTTAATAAGTAATTTAATAATGAATTAGTGTCAATTTATATTTTTATTTCTGGTTATGTTTAAAATGGTCAATGTTTATCACACTCATATAATATTTTTATTGATTCTCCAATATGAAAAGGTGCTCTCTTAATATCTCCATGAGTTAGTTTAATTACAAAATTAAAAAGTGTTAAGAAAAAAAGGACAGAAATTAAACAAACTTAAGAAAAAAATGAAGTGTAGAAAGATATCATCAGCTGAGTGCACTTCCCCATCCTTATTGTGCAAGTCTTGGTGATTATTGTAAAGGTTCAAGGCTCGAGGTTTTGCATTAAATCACCATGTGCATTTGTTTAGTTAGCACTAGAATACTATAGTTGCTTATTTATATGTGTACAATCAAACTATGTTCAACAATCTTTCAATTCTTTTTGCACATAGACCAGTTTAGAACGAATTACCATTAAAAAGTCTGAAATTCATAAAAAATTTAACTCTTTTATTACATACTAATACATTAAAATCTTACAGCTACTCCTCATCACAATCCTCATCATCAAAAGACAGTAACTGTGTCTTTTTCTTTACTTCTTTGTTTGCTCCCTTTTTTTTTAATCTTTTATCACCAGAATCTTTACTTTTTGCCTTGAATATCACTCTCTGACTTAAATCAGCCTTAGCTTCGGACTCTTCCTTCTTTAACCTGTCTATTTCTACTTTGGCTTCCTCGGCTGTCAGATCTCCTTGCTTCAAAACAACCACTTGTGGCTGTTCACTGTCAGTATCTTGCACAAAGTCTTTTTCAGAATTCTGGAGTTCATCAAATTTATGATTTCTATCATCATATCCAGCTTGTTTTTTCAGAACTTTAAGGAAATGAGGGTCTTCAGGTTTTATATAGTTTATATTCCTTTTTCTGTTCATATTGATTCTAATTACATCTGTAAAAATGTTACAAGTGTAATATTAATAATATGCATGTAAAAATATACTCATTTTATATTTTCAGCAGTAAAGTTTTTCCAGTTATTTGTGATTCAATGAAGGCCACCAATAACATGTTCCAATTTGTTAATTGCTCTCTCCATATATTATTTTTAAACTGAACCTAACAGTATTATTGTGTGTTCCAGTCCCAATTTATTTCTGCACCTGTCCCTCACTTTACTCAGAAACAAAATTAATCTAAATTAAAAAATTGAATGGATTTCTGCGTCAATTTGTACTTATCTTGAGAGAGTATTGGATGTTACTGGACGCTTTTTTAGTGATTTCCGTTTTGGTAGACGACGACGAATGGCGACTGGCAAACTATTGTTTGTGTTACTTAATGGAATTTTACAGTTTTCTATACTATGGATGGGTGACCTCTATTTAATTCTTTAATAGCCTTTTTTTGAAATATAGAATCCGATCCTTTATTATGAAATGTATGAAGAATCTTATTAATGCACATAGACTTCGTGTGGAGCAAAATAAAAATTACCTAAGAATCCAACAATTTGAACACAGCTTTAACCATTTTTACATTGGAATACCAAAAAGTTTTATTTTACTATTACTATAAAATACCTACTACTAAAACCCTAAATATTTTACTTCCAACACATTGCCCCAAAATACATTCCGGATCCACAAAACCAACTGTCAATGTCATTAGAAAGTTTTAACTGATTACTTGTCAACTATCAGTAGAATGACAAATGCTACCACGACCGTTTTCATTTGCGAGGCTGGACATATCGACCCTAACAAATATCGTAATGTTGACTAACTATTTCTTTAATGTAAAAAGATTAGAACGTAGCATAAACTTGTCATTCTCTTTTAAATTTCGAAACTTTTATCATAAATTATATACAAGTGAAAAAAAAGATGTAAAAGAAACCGTCAGCCATTTTATTCAAAATGGCGGGAATATACGAAAGATAGGTATTTATTTTTATTGTTAACTAGCGACCCGCCCCGGCTTCGCACGGATGCAATGCTGATACTAAATACACTACAGAATAACTGTGAACGTGGGCACGCTGCCGCCGCCCCGGCCGGCCAGCACCGCCGCAAGCGCTATGTCCCGCAATTTTAAATCTATAATATCTTCGAAAATATTCATTTAAATCTAGTGCTGTAAAGGACCATATAGA
>DWDT01000675.1:0-19336 GCA_018245595.1 Microceris scylla
CTCTAAGTATCATTAAAACTATTACTTTATATAACAAGGCCGTAGTTTAAATGTCCACATAATAATAACGGTAATAAGCTAACGGCATTTATTCCTTTCATTGCAATTTTACTAACACATCAAATTTCACATTTATTTTACCAGATAATCACCTTCATTTTAGTCGATTAGACTTAGGTATCTGTAATTACTGATACTCACAGTCCTACTTCTGTAGTCCAGTTGAAAGTGGATTGTAAATGAGATGTAGTGGCCTCTCTTGCCCATTATTTTGCTATTTTATTTACATCAAAAAATCTATTAACACTCAAAACTTTCGTAATTTTAGATTCTTGACGCAACATCAGTAATATGTAAATATTAGAAATTCGTTCTATCAAAGAAAAATCCCTCATTTCAGAATTATAGAATAAAAGTGATCACAGACTTCATTTGTAATAATTTAATAGTCTGGCTTTAAAATTAGGTTTTTTTTTATTGAGTAACAGAATTTAATAAACGCCATTCGTTGGAATAAATTGAATTTTTATATCTGGTCGCCGTTTTCTTTGAATAAAGATTTAATATAAGTTCCTAAATATAAGTTCCTAAATTAAACAAAAATCTATCTCATTTCGTTTAAACGTTGGTAAATATGAGGTTTTGATTAGTGTGTTTTGTAACAACACCAGTCTGAAGTTCTAAGCGTTTTTTATTACTATTCTCACCATTCGTATTACATCCTTCGGTTTTCAACAAACAGGAAAAGTGCGAAAGTATTTCTGACTAGCCTAACTCACACTTTCAACCATCAATCTTTGGTTGAAATATTACATTGTAAATATATTACAAGATGGATACCGTGATTAGAATAATACTCAATATTTCATAGTTAATGTGCTTTTTGTATGCTGAATTAGTCAATTATCATACTGTTGCAAAGTAAACGGATAAAATAATCGTCACACATTAATTAATTTATTTTCCAATAATTTAATGATTCGTAAAAGTAATCGTTGCTGCCTATTGAAAGCTTTTGATTATATGAATTAATTATGTAAAGTTAATGCCAAAGATTTCGTTGATTATGGAACTGAGTGAATGCCATACTTTCGTATCTTCTGCAGGTGAAATTTCTGTCAATCCACGGACCATACTGTCTTGGACACTCTTCAATCAAATTGCATGTTGAGGTATCTTTGCACCACCCACACTGAAACTCCTCGTTCAAGGCCTGGCAGCCTATGCAAGTTTGGGCTAAATTCTCGCATTTGTATATAATCATAAGGATCATGTTGGAGTAAGGTTCAACACCACCCCAAATCAGCCTCAAGGAGCCCAAGGCAATAGTACGCGGATTCTTCAAAGTTATAGCGTCGCATATAACTGTATTTTTGTCTAGCATTCCTTGGACTTGTATGATGTTGTTTTCAATTCTAAACTCGCAAACGATATTACGTTCATAAAGAGTCATGTCATCGATTTTCAAATCCAATTTCACAATCTTTTTTATATCGGCGGGAATGAAAACGGGGCTTCTAGTTACGATTTCGGTACAATATCTTTCTAAAGAATCCTTCTTCAGGATACTGTCCAGGTAGAATTTCTTCGGGCAATGAAGACGAGGAAAGTTGGTGCAGCCCACATCGTGGCACCACACACATTGGAAAGCACCATTCTTGCAATCGTTGCAACTTTTGAAGGAACTACAGTAGCTATGCAACGTTTGTCTTTCGAGTATCAAGGATCTAAATTGCTGGCTTGAATACTTTATTTGTAAAATAATTATGATGCATATAGTGATCTCAATAGATTTGACTGTCATTATTTTCGAATCTATCATAACACAATTATTATTTCGATATCAAATATCACCACACGTACACTCAGACTGAGATATATCTCAGCCAACAGACAACTATATTACTTTTGGTGGGTTGTCTGTTTGCAAATATTGGCTTTGAATTGGCACGTGTTTGTCTAACGGAACAATAGTGTGAGTCTGTTGATTTAGATATTTGGAATCAATTATTACTAATATCAACAGGCCCAGATTCGTCAATAATTTTCTCGTTAACGAAATCTTCGGCATTGGTCCCACTAATTCCGGTTCTATATGAAACGTATCTATCTATACACGTATTATTACGTCTCATGGCGATCACTTTTCTAAATATTCTTAATTTGCTCTTTATTTATTTAGTATCTCTATTTCATTTTACCATTAGATGTCCTAATGTATTCAATTTTAGGTTTTACACTCCATGCGATTGAGACTCCATTTTATTAAACTGTAACCACATTTGTCTGTTGTGACACATTTTTGAATACTATCGCACCAACCACACCCATATTCAGCAGCTATAAGATTACAATCACTGCAGCTATTTGCAAGAGTTTCACACTGGTAAACCAATACAGGAATCCCGTTGGAAACCGGTTCAGAACCACCCCAATTGATTTTTAAATATCCCGTATTTGTTGCACCATATTTCGCAGTTTCTAGTACTACATGGTAGCAATATACGACATTGTTCATGATGACCCCTTTTAAGTGAGTTAGGCTGTCTTTAAAACGTATTTGGCAAATGATTTCCTTGTCGTAAATCATTGGATCAGGAGCATGTATTTTCACTTTCAGGTTGGTTCTCATCCCAGCTGGCACCAGGATTGCACCATCGTGTTTTATATACGGACATTGGTAATCTTTGTTCATATTAGTCTTCTCCATTTTTGTCATTGTCTCCGGGCACAAGTTATGGGCATTACTGGTACATCCATAGTTATGACACCAATTGCAGGTATATAGCAAGTTATTAACACATTCGAAACACGATTGAAAAGATCGGCAAAACGTCTTTGGGCTCTTGATACCTTTAATATTTACTGTATTCTTATTTTTTATCTTCTCAGATTTTGTCAGTACCATATTATTTATTTTGTTATCTGCTAAAGGTTTATCGTTTACTATAGTATTAGTTTGTTGTACTTGTTTACCGTCAATAATAATTAAAAATAAGGAACATAAATGTAAAAATATATGTTTAGAGACCATTTTAACTTATCCTCCGTTGTGAGTCAAATGATTAGGAAAATTTTAAAATTGCCTTTTATTGACAACAACGACTCGAAGTTCGATTGTTTCAAAGCAAAATCAATTGTTATGATTCGATTCAATCCTTTTTGTTACTTTCGTATTCTTCGAACAATAGGCCATTCTTAGATAATCAGTTACACCTTAGGTACGCATTATTATTCAGATTGCTCAGTGAAATTGTATGACACACAATATTTCTAAACAACTGAAATTTAATTACATTAGTTTCTTGGACAAATTAACTTATTGTTGTCAGGTCATAGAGGTTAGTAAAATTGATAGCTAACTGCTACAAGACGAATAAGAACGTTGTATTTACGCGAAATCTGTAGTTAAAGAAAAACAACATCTTGTAGTTAATTCTGCTGGAAAGTTTTTCGACTCTATTACTGATAAAGCCTTTAAAAAGATAATGAAGTGAATTACTGCAGTAATGACCGCATATCCATATTAATATTATAAATGCGAAAGTAACTCTCTCCCTCTGTGTCTGTAACGTCATTACGGCCAAACCACAGAACCGATCGTGATGAAATTTCATATAGAGATACTTGAAGGTCTTGGAATGAAGATAGAATACTTTTTCCTATCATTTTTTTTTTAGTTTTTGCAAAACTTCATTGTTTTACGAAAAGGTTTCCGAAAATGGACTTCCTGAACGCTTACATAGCGTGCGCTGCGTCAACCTGATGGGATACATAAAAACAATGTTCTACAAATATATTGTCCTTTAAAAGACCTATAAAAATATCCGCGATGGTATATGTTTATCTCTTAAGATTGAGTTTAAGTAACCATTGTAATATATTTAATTAAAATTTAATTTTATCTGGTTATTCTTAATGGATTTTCTCCAACTTGGTATTAATCCTTATCAAAATAAATATAATAGTCACCTTTGGCATTTCATCTAGATTGAAATTGTACTTAATTGTGCACTTAGTTGTGGTAATAGCTGTGATAATATGAAGCCTTATGAACTTAAAGTATTTCACCATCGAGACGATTTCAGGTAGACAATATTTTAAGTGGTCAAGTTTTTAAATACGAGTAGATATGCATAATTTAATTATGAACATTTAATTTCAAAGTTATCATCATGATGAGTATAAAACTAAATCATACTCATGAGTATAAAAATGCTATACTTGAACTGTGTCCAAGAACTTTATGGGGCAGACCAAATTCCACGCGAGCAAAGCCGCGGGCAAAAGCTAGTAATGTCATAATTACAAGTCTAAATATGGAGGAGTAAACATTAATACCCTGAAGAACTTCTTAGAAATAATTTAGCGACCGCTTCTTATTTAATATTCATTTAAATAAAGAAGCAAATTGAGATGGAAATAATTAGAATAGAACGCAAAACGCAGTGCAAAACAATCATATTTTTATTGATGTTTAAAATATATTCAGTCAAAGAGTAGTGAGTAAAAAATGATCCTTTGTAACAAATTTATATTTTACTATTAAATGTCCCGTGAATTATACATATGAGTATACAGTACCAGTATCTGCTGCGATCCCACTGCATTCGGCGGAAGCTCATAAGAAATGGACCTCTTATACATAGGTCCGAAACTAGTCGGACCATCTTGAAAAACATACGAGAGTTAAGCCGGTACACATATTAAAGAAATATATAAATACTAGGTTTTGCCCGCGATGTCGTCGCGTGGAATAGTTGCTTTGGGCAGCATTTTGAGTTATTTAAGATATTCCATTTGCATTTATTTCGCTGCTGCCAAACATAAACAGATTTGTTTGGTCTTTTTTGCTAACTTTCAACTACTACTTTATCCCTGTACAAGACGTAATTTCAAAAATGCTGAAACAAATTTTAAGTTACTTCTTATTGAGTGCCTGAATACAAAGTTTCATTGTTTCATTTTCGACAATTCCAAACTCCCGTACAAACTTTCATCTCTTATTTTAACCCCTATAATATAATTTTTTCGCAATGATAGGTAGCCTATGGCCTTCCCCGAGATTAAAATTATTTCTGTACCCAATTTCATCCAAATCGGTTCAGCGGTTTCCGCGTGAAGAGGAAACAGACAGACAGACACATTGTCGCGTTTATAATATTGGTACGAATATATCATCTAGTGTACATTATGTGGAGATATTCTAAAACAAGTGATTGCGTAATTCGAAAAAGACTTCGCAAACTCAATACCACTCTAGTAATGAAAAAGTTGGAACGTCTGAAACTAAAACTGTTAACGCGGCTTATTTAGGAGCGAACTTCGCAATGGACTCGTAAATACAAGTTTCGATTCTCTTCTTGCATTCATGCAAATATACATCGGAGACGAGAGAGAAATAAGGGTATGTTTCTCTTTATTTGTCAATAAAATAAAGTATCGACAATATAGCTACTAAATAAATAAATGAGAAACTCACAAACACTTATAAACGTTTTTAAAAATCAAAATGATTCTGTTAGACATCTGAATTACTGATTCCTTTTTCCTTATATCAATTGCAAGTGTGTTTAGTATATTTTTGAATTCCTCTATACCAGTAGCTACGAAGCTTAAATCAAATTATTTGAGGTATTTTTCAAACATCTCATTATCAAAGACCACAAATGGTATACATTTGCTTGTGTTCGTTGTTTTGGAACCTTTTATCTTTTATTGCAATTAATATGCAAAAACACTAAAGTCAAAGTTAAGGTAAACGTATTCGCGAAAGTCACGAAAATATTGAGAAACTATAATTTTTAGCGATTTTTTAAGATTAGGAAGGTATGTTTTTGCGTTCATGTTTTTTGTTTTATTCTTGTATATAACTCCTTTGTACATACATATATTCACGCCAAGGCCCTTACAGGGAACGCAGAGAGCATGGCGTGCCAAATATCCTTGCATATCTGCCGTGCATAATATGTATATGTTGTTAAGGCCATGAACGACGCAGACGAACATGCCGATATCAGCTACAGTTTTAATGAAACTATATATAATTCAAGATATAGTATGAACTATGACAATTACATTGATAACCATAGCTGCACACATAATTATATGATTTCTTTTTATACATCATGTTATAGCGTAATTGACCATGGCGTTAAACCTTTTAATTCTGAAAGAAGATCACTTTTCGACAGTGGAACGACAAAAAGAATCGATGAGGCTGATAGTGACAATAGTATGAATAAACAATTTTCCGTTCAGACGCAGAACAAAGAGTTGTGCTCATCACGTGAGTACTTGTGCACTGTATGAGAATACTATCAGCGTCCGGTTTACCTGTTAGAATCACAAACCATTTGTATCAGCGTGACATGTACATGCAATAGAGAAATATGTGTGTAATGGAAAAATGAGTCGTGTTTTGATTTGGTTGCCGCGAACAATTCTAGCCGAAGAGATGTTATTGCGGCGGATGCGTGTAATGGAACGGATCCCACAAAAAATTCTATTTTGGAACAACAGTACTGTTTTGATTTTAAAAATGGAACAGTTACCGCCATCTTTTTTCTCGTCGATTTTATTGACTGTCTGTTGTCCTGAAGTGAAATAATGATATGTATAATACTCTTGTTTTGTACGTTTGTTACAACATTAAGTATGTATTTTATTAGCTGATGTATGGTGCGGGAATAATTGTTTTCTTATTTTTCTTCTCCAATTAAAATTTCGTTAGTGAATGTGGTATGCGTATTCGTGCGTATTTATGTGTATTCGTAATGAGTATTTATGCGTATTTATGTGTGTTTATACGTATTTATGTGTTTTTATGTATATGTATATCTGTTCAGAAATTAAGTAAATACAGCAGGTATACATGTGTACATATACTTTCAGACGTTTAAAGGAACGCTTCAATAATAAATGTAGTTTTACTAGATTAATTCTAAATTTTTATATACATATATTATAAAATCAAATACAGAGCACGGTTTTAAATTAAATGGGTAATATAGTATATACATACATATAACATTATTTATTTGCTAAGAATTCGTGAAATACTTCTAGACAAAATGAGGTATAGTAGAAAGTCGTGAGCTAAATGGCATGTGACGTCACATTTAATTCAACATGGCAGTTCCTTGTTGACATAGAACATTTATAAATATTCAAAAATCGTTAAATAATAAGTTTTTATAATAACAAATGTGTTATTATTCGTATTAGAACATATCACTCGTAACTATATTTAAACACCATTCTAGTCGTCCTCTTTCGATAGTCCATTCAAGGAAAATGACGCATGAATAGAAATTCTTATATGCTATTCGCTTATCTTCCGGTTTTGTAATAAATATTATGAAATGCAATACCTACATTAATGGGCTGAGACACTGGTAAATGGCTTATCCATAATTTGATACTTTTTACAGTATTACATACGCGAAATTCTGTTATTTTAATGTATTGGAATGAACTGACAAATATATAATTATATTATATGTGAAGAGTTGAAGATCGAGCTCAGTGGCGTGCTATTGGAGAGGCCTATGTCCAGCAGTGGACGGGAGTAGGCTGATAATGATGATGATCATGAAGTAATAAACAAGACTACTTCTGACACAAGATACTAACACAAAGATGTCGCGATTAAACTGCTAGTTTAGTAACTTGCTAGAGACCTCAATATAATTTAAATTTAAATGTAGTTAGCAAAATGACTCCCAAGGTCCTTAAACTTTTTTCTTTTCAGAGATGATATGTGTTCAACAGTGGAACGATAGAAGGGCACGTGATTATGAGAACGATGATGATGACCATGATGGCGGCTATTATTAGGGTAGTCAGCAGTCATACTAGTTCGATGATATCCCAGTGATGTCCCGTAATTGCATTAATTTAATTACAAATTAAAATTCTATATATAGTCATTATCGATTTGTGCAATTAAATAATCGATTTGTATTTTTACATACGTTGAGTCGATTACAAAAAGTATCGAATATGTAGATGAATAAAATTATAATTATATGTTGCTCTCACTTCATTGCTATCCAAAAAAAATATTGTGAAACTTTTTCTTTGTAGATAATATAAGCGTAACCGGTGAAACGTGGGAGTGTTCTGCATTCCTCTGCCTACCTCTTCGGGGATTAAGGGTGTGAAGTTACGTTTTTTAGTTCTCTTTATAGATATACGACTGTAATAATTCACATTTAAAAATTGTTATTTCTCTTTGCATATGAGCAACGCCGCAGGTAATAACAAGTGTTGTACAAATACTACGCATTAACATATTACATTTACCGAGTTTAAAAGAATCCGAGATTGACGGTTTTCGTCAACGAACCAGAATTAAACCATCCCGGCTGTGATACTTTCAAACGGCAGTTGAAAATTCAAAGGTCAATGCACTTCAGATATAAACTGAAACAACCCTGAAACTGGAATTAACCAATTTACACTAATTCTAAGGCATGAGTTTCGAGTATGTCCGGATGCAAATTGGACTCGTAGGTTTTTTCTTGTTATAACTGTACAGTTGACACTGATGACAAATGGTAATACTACGCTTCTGCCTACTCCTTGGAGGAAACACAGGCGTGGTGTCATGTGATATTTTGCGTCTGTTTTATGTGGGACTGCATTATCAAAGCAACTAGCATATACATATATCATCCGACGAACATCAGTCAACCTTCGTTTTAAGATAGCGAAATCCAAGGTACATTTAGAACTCCGTCAGATGTTGCAGTTATTTTGTTATCGGATCTTAGGACACGTTCTCATATGACCACTTCAAATTAAAGTACATGAAGCTGTGCTACTTTACAGACAGCTGATAAATTATATATACATAGATTATTTTCTATATGAATATTTTTTATCCTTGTTAGTAAGCAGTGTACCTTAAAAGATTTTGTGAACACGTCTGTTTACACCAAGGCATGCTAGGCGCGATAATGTCTCAACTAATTGTTTCTACTCTGGCAGAGGCTGTATGCTCTGATTAAATCCACAACTTTACAGTGGGTATAATCATACTGCATCACAATTTCGATACAAAGTATAGTATTAGTAATTGAAATAATGCAATGGGCATAGCTAGGGTTGCCAGTGACGATAAAACAGTTTAAATTTTGTTTCGGATGTCTCAAGGATTTTCTACAGTAAATCAAAAAATATAATAAAAAAACACCGAATATAAACAATATTAAAGTTCATTTCTTATGGTTTTTAAAATGTGTTTGTTATTTTATATGTATGTACACAAAATTTAGTATAAATGTATGGGATTCTCGTCAAGTAATCACATTAATTTAAAAAGATTTTTTAATTCAGAAATAAACCGGTATTTCGAAGTGGTGCCCAGTTCTTTAATTTTTATAGCTGTCAACCCTAGCTGCAATCAAATTTTTTCATACTTATATATTAACACTTTTAACTGATCATACTTATTCAAAAACAATAAACCCTAGAAAATAGCGTCTAATTCCCTTTACTTTAAAACTCTCTGTACATTCACTAAGAACAATAAACTCTTAAGAAAACAATTGAGTAACAAGTCAAAGTGCAATGTGTGTCAAGTGCATTGACCCGAGCCGAAACTTACACGTGCATTCCTTCTCTGTAACAGAACGACACAACTGCACAGTGCGCGCATTACAAAACAGACCATAAAAAAGGGTAATCAAGATACATTTTGACCTAACAGACATTCAACTTCAGATTGTTCTCTTTTATCTATGCGATGTTCCAAAGTATAGCAACCCTATTTAGATCGTACGAAAGTTGTTTATGAATTTTTATATACATGAATATCCGCGGCATTGCAGAGGCAATCTTGCGTAACTGTTACAAGGTAATTTTTTTATGAAGAAGTATTTAAGGTATGACGTTATGATTGTTACCGCGAAATGGTAATGAGAATCGAAAAGAAGATAGCGCTTTTCACATGGAAAATTCGATCATTGGAATTTGTGTTTTCCGTAGCGGATTTAAGGTGCAATTTCGTGATTGGCATCCTTCGTGTCTTAACCCAAATTTTGACCAATTAACACGAATAGCGAACAAAGAAAAAAAACCTAACTAATTGTGGAAAATTATTATGTGGGACACAAACATTCGTTAGCTATTGGGGTCGCATAGATAATTTAAACTAATTGTAAATAAAGACAGGCCGTTTTAGGACGTGTGACGTGCGTTGCAATTTGCTTAAGGTGTTTCGAAAATTCGAACAGCTTAATCATTTTAGGTACGTTGTGATAATAACTCTCTTTGTTCAATATTGAACCAGGAAAGTGGAAACGATGCACGATACTGTCGTGGAAGCAACCCGTCACCTCCCGTTGCAATTTTTTTCAGGACGGGGACGCGCTTCAGTTATGATGCACACGACTGAGAAGAGAGTCCGATACTGATAAGAGTTGGTAAATGATGCCGAAATAAAACTGCAGTAGTTCAAATTCTTAACTTTCGATTGTTGAAATTCTTAAAATTCAAAAGTAGAAAATTATAAAATTCCCCGAATATAAAATATATAAAAAATAATATATAAATTCTTAAAATATAAAGTCTTAAAATTCAAAAGTAGAAAATGATAAAATTCTGCTGTTGAAATTCCTAACATTCCGTAGTAGAAAGTTAAGGCCCTCTGGAGTCGTCAGGGGTCACTGAAAACTTAAACATGGATTGACTTTTGATCTGAAGCCGCTTATCTGCACCGAAGCTAGAGTCAGGTAAAAACTGTATGTAGTATTCAGGAACTTATTAATAATATAGTAATAATCTCTCGTTTCGAGAGGAGCCCCGTGTTCCAACAAAGGAATGATAAAAGGGTCGAGAGAGAGAGAAATATATAGGTATCAAGGGCTAACCTTTGGATATTTAATTAATTGACGTGTCTGATTTATTAAGGCTTGTGTCCACCGCATGCTATAGTATACGAGTATTTATGTCGGCGGATAAATCGGCGAAGATACAAAGTTGTTTTGTAACATTGGCACTATGTTGGTATTGTCTTAAAGTAATCAGCGTGGCATGAACATCTGACTGTAGATAGAAACGGATCTGGAACTCCTCTTTAGCTTTTCGAAATTTCTACTTAGGATAGTACCCATAAGCTAAAGTCACCTATCAAAATCCAATGGCTTGCATTCCCTTTAGCCATAACACAAATCCATTTAATATTGAAGTAAAAATTAATACCAATATATACTTAATTATACAATATATACCAATATAATACCAATATAATGCCAATATAATACCAATATATACTTTTTATAATAACTCTTTTTATAAATATGTCGCTGATAATATTTGGTCATATAAAAATGAGTTTCTCTTTGAAATCAATTTTAATAAAATGAGCAGTACATTCTTGTATGTAACAAATGGAAGGTCTTGCATAAAATAGGGACGAATTTACAATAATAGAAGTCACTGTACCTTTTAAGCGCACTACAGTTTATTGTTACGTAAGCATCATCATCAACCCCTTTTTAGTCCAGTGCTGGACAAGGGCATCCTCTCAGGGTGAAAAGGGTTTAAGGGCCATAGTCTGCCACGCTGGCTCGCGTGGGTTGGCACTCTTAATTTAAAATTATAAGCCGATTATGAAACCGAAGATTATAATTATGAAGCTTTTTATTACTTAGCATCGCGCATCTTTCATTGAATCACTATTATTAAAACCGTTAAAACATACATATTGACAGATTGATATAATTTATTTGTACGGATATTTTGTCCACTCCGTCCTTCTACTATCCTTATAAAACATTGTTTTTGAACATTATTTTGCACAAAAAATTAATGTTACATTAAGCAAGGTATGCATACTAAGACATTTGGCACTCGGTGCTCTCTGCTTACTCCGCAAGGGATCTGGCGTGAACATATAATAATACGAAATGAAATGGCAATAACGGTCATATATACGGTCAAGGTATAGGTGCCTTCTGATCTTTTTGTACTCGTTTTACATAAAAGTGTGTTTTTTAAATAATTATGTTTTGCAATACAATTTTAAGACAAGAACCAGTAAAAGGCAAGGCAGACAGTCTTATCAGAAGCAGTCACTACGTGGTCTTTTATGTAATTTATAGCTGCATTTCCATAGAAGGCATAAGAGAGAGAGTGTCAGAGATTTTAGAATCATGTACTTCTCCTGCATAATTTTTTCAGTGTATGTGTCTCCTTTAAGACTGAACAGAGACCCACATGCTCGTCTACTCTTTTATGTAATAGTACCAAAATTATAATCATTACTTGAGGAAGTTTCCAACATCGAAGTATAAAAGATATCGTTTTTGTGCCTGTTTCGAGGAACGGCATAATATATCGTTCCTTGAAGGAACGCACTCTACATACTACTAGATGTAATATTAATAATGTTTGAGATTGATTTTAATGTTTATTTCACATGTGACCATTCTGTAATTTTTGAAACGAAGCGGGATTCGATATTCGAACCGACGACCCAACGAAAGCATTGATAATACAAAATGGTGTAGCACAAAAAAAATTGCAACATAAAAGTATTAAATATTTATACTTGAATGTAACACGAATAATATGTAAATTAATTATAAATTATATATATATATTGTATACTTTACTAATTATATTTAATGCCATAGAAACATCTATTGTAAATAGATGGGACTTTTAATTATATGTAAAAAAGACTATAAGAATATATTATATACAAGATGGCAAAAACGTTAAAGTTATTGACCCTAATAGACATAAAATGCAGAAATATGTATAAGGAAGATTAAAATTATTTTATTGTCATTATTGGCTCACCCTTTATCTATGATGGGACGAAGAACGTTAACGGGCAATTCTGTTAATGTATCTACAACACTCCTCTGCCTACCTCTACGGTAAATAATAAAAAAAGTATTTAACTCGAAATATGGTTAACGGACAAAGATCTTAGCATGAATGATGTAATAGAAAAAAGTACTATAAAAAAAATCTCATTCGGTTTCAGAGTATTGACCTCGTCTAAGGTCGGTTCCCCATATCATCCTAATGAAGCGATTTTATTTGAAAATAGAATCAAAAAAATCCCTGATAATGGCAAAAAAGCGAACTTACCTCTGATGGAATTAGCAGACTTTTTATCCATGTACATTCCGGAGACAGATGATCCAAACATGCCATCACTCATCCCTGGGGGCGGAGAGGTGCTATCCGCGACAGACCCCGAGTTCATGTCCATCATTGGGTTGTGCATTACCCCCTGGATGTCGGTATGGGGCTCTCGCTTCACAGGCATGCCTTGGGGCAGGTTCTGATTCTGATGCAGCATGGTGGAGGCCGACGAGTGCCCTCCATGCTGATCGGGAGGCCACTGGGAGCCGAACAGCTCGTGGAACTGGTTGTTGTTCATCATGCTTCTATTCCTTAGGTGATTTTCGGCCAGCTTATCGAGAATGCAAATCCAATTAGCATTTTCCTTATCACCAATGGTGGTGGATCCGAGCGACTTGGTCGTAAGGCAGTGTCACACCATAAGATATTTTCCAAAAAAATCTCTATGGCACTCTCTCTCTCTCTCTTACCGTAAACTCAACTTTGTTGAAACACTATGTGTTCTCTCTTAATTTTTATTTTTTTTTTTTGTTTTTTTTTTGTTGTTTTTTTGTGTTGGTTGTATATATTTTTTTAACTGATGTATATATTCCGGCCCAGCGGCGACGTGAGATTTCTTTTCGCGAAGTTGATTTCAGGTATTAACTTTTTGAAAAGCAACAAGTTTTTTGGCATTTTGTCTCCGTGATTGTTGTTTTTTTTCTATCCGTTTTCCACTTAAATAAACATTCTACTAAGGCACTGTTGTATTTATTGTATTTTTTTTTTATTATAATTATTCCCTCCGATCACTTGTTCCCGTATTTAGTATATTATTATACCGTTGACCAAACACAAATAATATCTGTAAAGAGAAGGCCAGAAAGAGAAGAATTTCGGTTTATAAAAAAATCCAAAAATGAAAATTTGGATTTTTTAGATTTTAGCTAACCGAACCACCGGATTCAGTTATCTAAAATCTGCAATTAAAATTTTAATTTGAAAATTCAATTTCAACACCACATTCCGTTTTCAGAATCACGATTACAAAATTCTCCTTTATATCACAAGGCACTGTCACTCGCTATAATAGATGTTTCGTTCACCTCACAGCTGGAAAGAGAAAAATTTGTACGTTATTTTGTACTATGGTTTTCACAACTCGATACGCGGCATAGGATGGCAGTTCTTGAGATGTTAACGCCAGAGCGGCTCGATCGTGACTGACGCATTGACGAATCTTGGGCCGGGCTCACGAAAAATTTTATATATTTTTTCATACGGGCCGAATAATCGCCTCAACACATAGTGATAGTTCAGTCGCCCCGCGGTTGTAGTTGCCGAAAATATCTCCAACAATATAATAGATGTAACGAAAATTCCTTCGGAATACTAAAGGTGATGGGGCACACCTCCGTGACTGCGAACTGACTTAGGATAAAAACGTACGGCTTAGTAGTAATTAAGTGACAAACTTTGCTTAACGTATCCGCACCTACAAGGTTCGTCGATGTGTGCGTTACCAATGCTGTGTGTACACGGCCGGCGCGCGCACACAACGATACCGGTTCGTTGACCCCGACCCAAACAAAGATTTCGGTGAAATGCTATTGAACTCTAGACCGAATGTTTGGTCGGCTGCATTTATTTTTTGGCAATACGAACTTCGAAAATTTCGAAAAATGCATTTTTTGAGCTTGCTAGGTCAAGTGCGAGCGTCATATTATTTACAGGGTCAATGACCCCGGAAAATTGTTGTAAATATTGCATTACCCTTTTCAACAGTCGATAATGAATCATTGATTTTTTTATTTCTATCGTAGGTCAAGTGCGCTGAGATGTGCTCGGGTCGCTGACCCAGGAAAATGTACTGTCGATGTTGTATGCCACTTTATTTTTCATAAGGACTTAATGAACGTGCTCGGGCGCGCGTCAGCGTTAGATTACACAGGAAAAATATGTATTCATCGATACTTATTGTATTACGCATCCAAAGTTAAAATTCGAATACAATTTTTTTTAATTACACAAAGAATTCTTGATTCTTTTTTTAAATTTTATGAATCAATATCGAATTGTGAATTATTACGAAACTGTTGGACAATCGACGTTTAGAAAGAAAATTCATTCTATATTTAAATATTTGTATTCGAATATTTAAAGCTGTTAGGAAAAAGCTACTCAATGTTAGAAATGAGGTATTCTGTTTTAGGCTAAAATAAACGATTAACTTTATTTTGTATACTGTTCATAAACCCACAATTCCAAATTCGACGTTTCTCTCACCTGACCGTGTGACCTGACCTAGCGGGATATCGGAGTTACCAATTACGTTATTAGGTATATAACCAGTTACAACAACAATATATCTATTTTATATTAAATGTGTCCTATAAAATCAGACAGCACAAAATTATTTATTTTAATCATCAAAAATATTTAATTTTCAAGCAACGTTGGGAACGTAATTAGTTTTTTTATAATTTTACGTTGGGAACGTAATAAATTTTTTTATAATTTTACGTTGGGAACGTAATTAATTGTTTTATAATTTTTCCAATATTATTCACCCCTAATATCTCACTTTTTATTTTTAAATATATGGATTAATAAAGTTGTATTTATAGATTATATACCAGCTATTAAATTATATATTTTGATGAGTAATTATTTTTTAAAATTTATACTTCTTTGTAATTTTCGAGCAAATGGTAGGAACATACCTTTTAAACTTTTTATTTTAAAATTTTAGATATTCCTGTACAGAGGGCTAGAATCGAGCCCATCATATTCCGTTACTGTCTATGCTCTGTCATCCACAACATTGAACTATTAACCAAGTCTACCTAGTCTACTATTATCTTCAGTACCTAATCTAGTACCAGCGCACTAAAGCCAGATACACATATCTGAAATTGTGTCTGTTTGTCGCACCGGGTGACCTACACAGATGTGGCCAGCGCCAGTTGTAAGGTCAGCAATTATGACACTTTCAATTTTGACTGTTTTTATTGTTTTGTTCGCCTTGTTTCATTCATGCCGTTATATGTATGTATACTGCTATTTTAACTAATTGCATTTGTTTTTATGAATTTATAATATGACTTTTGGAGAATGGTATCACTAGTCGTATGAAACTCAAGACATCAAAGGAGCAAAAATACTATTTCATATTACTTGCATATATATTAAGAAATACAAATTTATATGTTAGTCTTGTTATTTAAAGTAATCATAAAATCTTATACAACGCATTATTAAGAAAAATTAAAGTGGTAAAATCATATTGCACGAATAAAAAAAAATTGCAATAAACACCGCTCCACGCATTTTTAATCCACGGTTTTCATTTTGATTTTGCCCGTCGGTACACAATACCATTAGACTAGTAAAAGTACTATAGAGATTATTAGAGTCAATAATTCATATTTATGACACCGGAAAATATTACAAAAATGTCATACTGACGCTGGCCATACATGAGACTGCGGAAAATCCTTCTTGGGAGGACAAGGGGGGTCGTGACGTAAAAATTTTCCGAATATTTCTGTGTAGCTGGTCAACGAACCAGTGGCGGCGACCTTGTGACGTCAGCTATCTCTATCTCCCTCGCCAGCTCGAGTGCTAACGACCTATTGATTCAGCGCCACGTGGTGGCAGCCCATCATGGAAATTGGTAAGTGTGTCTGCGTGTTATGGGGGAAAGGAAATTGAAGCGAACGTCGGGCTCAGACACTTTCATGGCAATTGTTACCGGCCAGACTTGTAAAAGAAAAGAAATTTAAAATTGGAATTTTTAATAAAAAGTATTAAAATTGAAAATTCATTTTCAATAATAAATTATACCAACATTTCTATACTATTACAAACCTCAAAAAATTATATGTAAAATAATTATAGCACAATTAAAATTATATACCTGTTACTAAATATTAGAAAAAAAATATTGTTTTTTGACCCTATATTGCCCAACACTGTAACTACTTCTATTGATGTGGTTTTTATAACCCACGCAACAAAACCGACTAATCATAACGTCATTACATGACTAAAATGTATTTATTTCCAAATGTAGACAAAGTCGTGGGATGGAGCTAGCCTGTTATAATCCGAGCCATTTATGAATGGGACTATTTCGTACCTAATTTGAATTTTCAATTCACAACTCATACAATTTATTATATACATATTTAATATTGTTAGGCCTACGCCAGATTACAATCAGAGAACTTGCCTAATGGCGTTCTTGTGCCTCAGTATTTAGGGCAGTGGACTCAATACAATGGTTACACATTAAAAGTTTATTATATTCGTGAAAATATAACATAATTTAACAGGAGTAATTGTTATGTCATTAGGCTAGGGACCTTACGAGGTAAGCAGGAACCACCAAATCCTCAAAGAAATTTGAACACAATAAATGAAATGTTCAAAAAAGTATAAACGTATCGATAAACAGTGGAACGATAAGAATTGACAATGGAGCACGTTATACCTGTTAATAAAATTATTAGTCATAATTACAAAAATATAATATATATAAATACATATATATCGCAGAACCGATAGTCGTTGGAGCAGACGTGTTCTGGAGTGGAGACCGCGACTTGGCAAACGTAGCGTAGGACGCCCTCCAGCTAGGTAGAGTGACGATATACGCAAAGTGGCTGGCAGCGGTTGGATGCGAAGAACTGAAGATCGAGCTCAGTGGCGTGCCATTGGAGTGGCCTATGTCCAGCAGTGGACGACGACAGGCTGATAGAGCGCGTGTGTGTGTGTGTTAATTTATTTCAATATAAGTAATTTGGGCTGGTTAGACTCAAAATGCCCGTATACTGAAGATAAGCTGTATTATAACAGATATGACGTCATTTCAAAAAATAATAATTGATCCATTATAGTTTCACCAGCGAAATGCGCATTGCGACAGTGCGTGCAGACCTCAACAGTGAAGGAGCATTTTGGCTTACTTTTCGAATAATCGTAAATTCTGCGATGAAACTGGCCCTTTTGAATATTATAATAATATTGTTCCAACTTTCTTAGGAGATTAGAATTTTTCTTTTACTTACCCTCTTTCTAATAAATCTACGCGAAATTCCATATCAGACACCAAGTACACCTTTAGTATGATCGTTTATTTTTATTAAGCCTTCTTTTCACATTTATTTATTTTCCAAAGTCTTCAAACTAAGATAACATGGGCATTAAAAATGAGTGAGCTCGTATGTATAATATATTAAAAAAAATGTATAATGTATAAGAAATTTTATATTCATTCTTTGCTTAAATAGCCAAACATAAGAGAATAATTTTATAACCATATTTCTTATATCAATAAGAACCCATAATTATAAGAAGATATTTATTGAAATTAAGAAAACATTTAACTATAAATATTAAGACTGTAGAGACGTGCGGTCGTATGCCACGGCTAACGACGCCGGTCATGGTCAGCACTTGAATAGGTGACCACTTGTGGCAAATTTTCATGAACATTTCATTGGTTGGTGGTCGTCGTTTGATAGCTATCGGTTAAATTTTTAAGGAAAGGAAATTTAAAATATTCCGATTAAGAACAAAATAGTTAAAATATATCGCATGGGAAATAACAGCCATTTAGAACACCGTTTTCTCGATTTAAACCCACAAAAAGTATTTACCTATGTATATTTCGATTCGCTACAGAGCATGAAAATTTATTTGTTAGCGCCTTGTATAATACATTATACATTCTTAGATTTACGAGTTCCTCCTTACCCTTTCCGAAAACGAGCGGTCCAGAAAAATTACGCCCCCTGAAAAAAAAAAAAAACGAAGCGAGTCGCTACGAAATTACTTCGTAAACAAGTTCGCCTGTGATTTATGAAAGAACTTTCAAATAAATAATTTTCAGGGGCAAAAGTTGCCCGCAGGTGTCCTTTAATATATTTTTATGAAACAAGTCGACTTGACTAATACAATTATGTTAATTCTTGGCGGTTTCCTGTCGAGTTTCACGGAACACCGGCACCGGGATGAGCGATGGCGAACGCCGATGTAAATGCTGCGACTTAAAACATTACGTATCCGTTCCACAAAAATCGACTCGAAATATTTCATGTAAATTTGTAACAAAAAAGCGAGATGAGGGATTGGAATTTACACTCAGAACTCATTGCATTTGGACTCCTGCGGCAGTTCTGTTGGAATCTACGAATATGGAATATGGGTCTCGTCTCATATTGAGAGGGTTAAACCCATAGTCTGC
>DWDT01000676.1:0-19328 GCA_018245595.1 Microceris scylla
GGAAGTTTTCATTCTTAACGTGCATTAGAATTTATAAAAACTCATACGGGTATTAGAGAATATATGTATATACAGAAAAATAAAGAATATTAACTTTGGATGAAGATTTCTATCCAAATATCCAGTATTTTTTTATATGATACTTGGTACTCTCTACCAGTACCGTACGAGTACTGGTGTGATTATATGACAATCATAAAAAAGCAGAATTAAAACGCCGCGCTCAGTACGTTATACGTAGAACTGACTACTAATAAATGGTCCAACAAGAGTTCAACCTACTTTCGAAATGAACTCGAATTAGCATCACTCATTCTTGGCAGAAACTTCTAGAACAATCATGGTTTAACGAAGCTATTATGAGCCGAGAACTGACTGAAAGCGCCGCACGCGATTAGCCGTTCGAATAAGGAAAATCTTCATTTAAGCTACTTTTATTTAACAGTTATATAAACTTCCAGATTATGTTAGACTATTCATTAAATCTTCATTTTGCTAATGCTATCACACCGCCATCTACATTGAAGACATTTTGGAATGCCATTTGAATATTCTAGACATTATAAGACAAAGAATAATCTTTCAAGTTAAATATGTTTAATTTTTTTAAGCTATACATACCTCTAATAGACTAGCAATAATTTAAATACTTTTTTCTAATTTAAAAACTAAGTAGTAAATAGGTTATAAATTCTATATTAGTGTCTAACTACTATGGACTATAATTATAATCTACAGTATTGGATTCAAACACTTTTGTATTTATACTCGTTTGTACTAAGTCCTACCATACCTATATTCGGACGAGTCATTGGAGGTATATGAATTGGCTCGCACTTCTTTATTAGGTATTTAATCAGTGAGATAGCCAATATAAATATTCAGAATGGCGCTAGTTCATGTATTCTAACTATATACTTACACCTAGTCAGATCAGTTGGTCTGATTAACAATGTTTTCGGGTGACTGAAAAAACCTTATGCATGCTAGCTTTATGAAGCTGTTCTTTAAACTTTGACGTCTGATTGTTCGCGAATACAGGTCCAAATAGGACAAGTGAATAGTTTCCTAAATGTCGATAGTCGATAAATTATTATTAACGTCGTAGGTTATTAGTATAACCACGTATGTTGCCTGATGATAATTAGTTTAAATGTGTAGTTGAAGAAATAATGAATACATTATCTGGATGTTACTGAAATAATAATTGATAAGTCAGTAGATTCTAGACTGACGTGATTGTTCGATCAGAAATATTTAATCAATATAAGTGATGGAATTAATAATAATAATAATATCGGCAACTTCCACAACTTGCAATACAATTCCTGCATTTTAATGTTTTTGGTGCCATGTCAATGAATAAAATTGAAAATTCTTTTATTGGAACTACCGTTTAAAATACTCATCATCACATCAGCCTTTACCATTCCACTGCTGGACACAAGCCTTTCCCAACACATGATCCTCCTCAGATCTAATCCAGCCGCCACCACCCACCTTCTTAAGGTCGTCAGTCCAACGGTTCGGAGGGCGATCCACAGTACGTCCGCCAATTCGTTTAAAACGGTACAGGCACCCAGTATCGTAATATACCTACAAAGCGAGCATGTTAAACTAAAATTATCGAATCCATCGGGCCCCATCCCTACTCCCAGATTGACGCGTTTGAAACGTTGCCAGCCGAGACGTAATTACTTGCCGAGCAGTTTGTCAGCCAATTAAACACCTTTGCTTTATTAACAAACCGCACCGAGAGCGTAAATAGCGAATCAAAGGCTTCGCTGCAATTTTGAATATAAGTGCCTTTCGTACCAACTTATGATGGTAGTATACTTACGAACGTCAGAATAATGTTGTCAGTAATATTAGCTTTTGAAATAACCGTTTCTGTTTGAGTTTTATTAATAACCAGTTTTTTTAGGGTTAATGAATCTTATTCTTCAGTTTTAAGGTTAGATACTTTGTTTATAGTATTGTATAATAGTAGTATTCAGTAGTACATATTATGTATATCTGTAGTTCAATGTATTGTATAGTAACATAGTGTTCACAAATATTTGCAACATTACAACTTTAATGGTTATGTTAGTTTTTATACAAATAAACGTAGATACTAGCGTTCTGTTATTTTATATTCAGACATATAATAAACTTAAAATAAAACCTTTCAATAAACATTGGGTTGAATCCGTACAAAACCCTTTCTGCCAACACACGCACAGATTCGTCGAATGTCAAACAAAATCTAATATACATTATAACAAACCTGCTCCATACAAGCATATTAAACCCGACAGATTAGGGCGAGCCCGTCACAATACGACCCAATGAATTTTGCATCTGTTTACACGGATTAAATACGTACGGATGCCCGAAATTAATTAGTTCCCTACCTGCTACGTGTAAAGGAAACGCGGTGGTTTCGTAATCTTAAGGTTTTATTACAGTCGTAAAAAGGATTTTAATTAAGGGCCGACTTTCCTGCTTTTGATAGAAATAGATCCTTTGTGTGATGTCATCGTTCTCTGTGAACCTGTATGATGTTTCCGTTTCCGACCCCGAAGAGTTTCAACGTTTGATGAATTGAGTTGATTTTGACCAATATTAGAAATATAGATTTCTATTATGTTTACTGTAACACACAGCGATAGCCTAGTGGTGCTGGGTTCAAATCCATGGCGCGCACCTCACTACAAAAAAGCATTTTAAATTTAAATATCACTTACTAACGGTGAAGATAAATACCTTAGAATTAATAAAAAGAAAAATTTTCTAAGGTGTATGAAGTCTGCCAACCCGCACTCGGCCAGCGTGCCACCGTGGCCTTAACCTTCTCAAAATGAGAGGAGACCCACATTCCAACAGTGGAATGATAAATGGGTCGATTATTATTATTATTGTTATCATTACATTAACTTTTGTAGAAGGAAGTAGTGATAATGAAAATATTGATTAAAATTCCTGTACAATTCAAAATTTCTCAATCAATGCCGAACTGAAAGTATTCATGGCGATACTATTTTAATTATTACTAATGCAAACACACAGTTTGAAATAACGTCGCTTGTTACGAAATAGACAGCGCGTTAGGAATATTCCCGTAGGGTTCGAATGTAGCAATACAAAGGTAAATATGTATAATGATTTTGAAAAAACTACAGAAAATCTATTTTCAGTCACTTGTTTGTGTTTTTTTTTATTTTGAAATTCCTAGTAGTAGTGTAGAGTCTAGGTTTGTGTCGGTCTATATTAATACGCTCATTCCTTATTCCATGGTAGGAAGAAAACATAACTGGGGATTGATGGGAGTGTACTACCCTCCTCTGTCAACGTTTTCGGGGAAATATAGGATTAAATTCATTTTATATGTTTGAACACTCTATATCATGTGTTGCATTCTCCTACTCAGATATATGGTGCGTTTTATGGTGGTACATAATAAATCAGTTGAACCTTACTGGTTCGTCGAAATATCCTTAGAGAAGATTTATAAACATAAAACGTTCTCTACTTTACGAGAACTAACATTTATTGACTATAACATTTGATTTACTAAAACCGAGCATATACTAAAGATGTGGCCACATAACACCAACGTTGGAAAGATGGACCATCTTGTTGGTCGAGTGGTTGGAAGTGCGACTGCTGATCAAGAGGTCTTGGTTTTGATCTCAGGGTTGAGCAAGGTGTTATTGGATTTTTCAAATTTGAAATTCTAGTAGTTGCACAGAGTTTATTATGTGCCCGGTGCATGGCAATAGCCAATAGGATCATCCCATATTCCATTCTAGGACGTATAGCATAACTGGTAGATCTTTGTAGTGTACTACTCTCTACCTATCCTTTGGAAGAAATACGGGGATAACATTATTTTATTTTAGAACCCTCTATATTTATTCGTAATCTGAGATCTGGACAGAGCACGAGGCCAAATTAATATTGTTCCAAAAGTTTATGGAACGCGATCATTCGAGAATTTTCCAATAATCGAACGGCAGATGTCAACAAAGGAGGCAAACTTCCGAAAGAGTTGGAAAGTAATATCGTAGGAGCCGAGTCAATAATAAACAATGGGGGCGTTTGATACACTTGTAGAACTAATAACGTTCCCTGTGTCTATATTAATGTGATTGAAACGAATGTTACTGCCGAAAAGTGGATATATTGGGCTCGATCCGCGAGAAATGTACCTTTTTTATACTTTAATGTAATTAATTTCCAATATATTAATATGTCATATTCGCTTTTATTGTATAGGTATTCACATTATATATGTTATTTGTGAATAAGGAGCCAATATTTTGATATTTTAATATATTCTATATGTGAAAGAATTATTTGATTTCATATCGATTTCTTAGAAAATTTGATATTAAATTTAATATAACTATATTGTGTTCATGATTAACATCTAATGACTTCATTGCCTTATATTAAGATATTATTATGAATGTTGACTAATATTTGAAATAGACGATTGTTACAATTAGCACTATAAATTTTGGTGTTAATGCAATTGCAAAATGGAAATCGATAAAAACACCATCAATATTAAATTATTGCAAATCAACGAAACGACAAATAGGGGTTTCAATACTGCTAAACTTGCCCTAAGTGCCCTCACTGAATTCGCAATTAATGACGGACTTGGAAATCGCAAAGTTCCAATGAACCAATAAATTGTCGGTGACTTCTCGTGGAGTTGAGTCCGTTGTAGTCGGAGTTTGATAGGGGATAATCTGTTTATTAATTTAGAGGCAAATTACTTCCTTCGCCCTTTCCACAAGTGGCGAATGACCGATTAAATTTGCATATTCGTTGTTTTGAAGGAAATCGATTTTCGTAACGAAAGAATATCGATTTTGCAGTGATTTTGTTGATTCAAGTTCAGCTTATGATACAGCAAGTTCTTAATAAGTAATTTTTTAAAGTAGGTCATGTATAAGAACGGAGTGAACTTAACAAAACTGCGTCGTATTTATTTACTGTATGTGCCATGTATGTACACTATTCTCATTTATTATATGTACCTAATTCTTAATATCACTTGATGGTTTATCATACTGAGTTGACAATGGAACTGCTGGTGGACGTTTGCTATTTTAATATTAGAGAACAATTTTAAGCGCGTTAGAAATATGAAAGATCAAGTATTTTACAGAAAACAAATCTTATATACAGAGAGCTTACGAAAAAACTCACTAGGGTTAGGGTTAATCTTAAATTTTGAAATCTCGACCTGTTTGTGCAAGATAGGAAGAAGAGGGGGGGGGGGGGGCACCTGTTTGTTTTTTACGTAGCCGGCACAAAAGCCAACTTAGGAAATGAAATTTCACGTAACAGTTTTTTCGGTGCAGGGCTCGCGTGTCGGATTGTAAATAATTAGCTCGGTCAGTCATGCTCCCTGGGTTGCTCGGCCATTGTTTGTTTTGTAAGAAAAATTTGTCACAAAATAACGTCGTCTTCCACCATCCGATAAATTGTAGCCTAACAGCTATCCGGACAACAATGGTGAAGCTTATGTTTAATTTTGTCTCAATAAACATCCCTTTTATACTTTAATGGTTATAATGGAAAATGTGACATCGCAATAGCCCGGTAAATGCCTTTACTTTAAGGTTTTTATTCACGTTTTTGTCCATTAGCCTAGTTTTGCGTATTTTGTTGCAACATCTAATAGGAAGGATGTATTGATATTTATTGCCAAACAAAGCGTGATAAGTAGGGATTTGTTTAGAATTTAGCTTCCCACTTCAAGGGTTCTGGATTCAAATCTTACTCGCAGATGTACGTATGTTTTAAGATTGAATAAGACTGTGTAATGGTGAATGAAATAATCGTAAGGAGACCAGCACATTTTGAAGTTCTTCATAATGTTCTCTCAGACGTGTGAAGTCTGTCAATTCGCACTTGGCCAACTTGGGAGACTATAGCTTTAATGCGTTTCCTGCTGGGACTTAGTCCACATTTTATAATGGAAAAATAAAAAGGCTTTAAATGATGATATTGTTTTGTTAACACATATTACATTTATTGTATCTATATGATTATACTCAATAATCAATCAACCCTACTCATAAACGTTATGTCGGTACATATAGAATCTATTTATTATGACAATTTCATACACACAGAGTATCTTCTATAATTCTCCCTTAAATTGTCACAAACCTAAATTGGATGAAGGTATAAAAACAAATATTTAAAAAGAGAACGATATCGATCGTTGAAAAACAAAGCGTTAATTTAATTAATATATTCGAAATGTTGGTTGCTGGCGAGTAGGTCCAGATGGCTCGATAGCGTTATTAAAAAGAATAATTTTAAAATACGAACTGTGTTCCACAGTAAATGTGATGCGTACAGTGATTCAACAACATACAAAATCTTTAACGCTTAAAATTTGTTAATAAGTTGGCTTTTAATTACCCAATAATTAGTCATGTATTAATTAAAAATGTCTTATAAACAATAAAAGTCGTAATTTGAAACAAAACCGGTGGCAATAAAAGATTGTTAACCAATTCTTTTATTCGAGCGCGGCGTATTGTTAACAGTAGATGCCATACTAAATATTCCTAAATAAACGCGTACCAATCACTTTTCTATTAATTATATTGTAATAGCCCAGTCTTTGTATGTTAGTGCACACATAATTTACCCTATATCATCGCTGAGAATGTTCCTAAATTGGTAAATAATAATAATATTTCTTCATATATGCAACAATACGTACCTACATATATAGTTGGAACATACACATACCCAACTTTAATTCTCACAGAACATTTTAATAAGTAATAATGAGAGAAAGGAAAGATTGCCTGGATCTAATCGCCCCTCTAACGATAAGACCTCCAACTGTTTTTATGTAATCTTATTTATACTACTTTGTGTTCTAGAGTTATACAATAAAATGTATTATTCATCATCATCAGCCTATTTAAGTCTACTGTTGCCCATACGCCTTCTTAAACGCCATTGCGCCCTGTCCTCGGCTTGCCATTATTATTAGAGAACTGATAGCAACATTTCTACCTAAGTTCGCCTCTGTCCAGTGTAGTCTATAGTCGCGCTTGTACCCCACATCGCACGGTGCGTTCGCTCGCGTGCTCGCCTCGCGTGACCCGCGCCGCCTCAAATTAAACCGCGCCGATAAGACACCGCGCTCACGAGCGACGCGTCTCTTTTAATTACGCACCCTACACCTTGTCAACTAACTTATCTACCCCTTTGGATTTTAAATTATTCAAAAGCTATTATCTACCTATTAAATTCGATTTGGGTAAACAAATTTTATATTAGTTCCATAAATGTATGTACCTACTCGTATGTAAGATTCGCGCCGATTAGGAGAGGCCTATGTGCGGCAGTAGACACCCGAAGCTGATGATGATGATTGTGATGGTGATGTATGTATATATCTAATTTATACCCCAGGTTTGGGATGGCTTGTCCATTTAATAGCCATAGGTTTGTAATTTTGAAACACCTACGTAGTCCAGAGGTGTGACGTCACGTTGCAGGTACAAATTGGTCTTTTAGAAAAATATGCAAATCACTTTGTCAATTTTTGCTGCCATCTTATATATTGCTTTTCTTAACATTAAGTTCCAGTGAAATACAATTTATCAGGTTTCATCACATTGGAATACAATCGAAATTATGTTAATAATATTATAGGTACTAGTAAATTATTGTTTTGTATTTATTTAGACATCACTGTATAATTAAGAATCGAGCTCAGTGGCGTGCCATTGCAGAGGCCTATGTCCAGCAGTGGACGATGACAGACTGATAGTGTGTGTGTGTATAATTAGTTGTTTACAATTAATTTAATTGCAGTATAACATAGACAGACAACGTTTATGAGACCAAACGGCCGATATGACACAGTTCAGTAATGCCAGCTCTAAGTTGCTGCTAATATAAAGGTATCAAATATTACCCAGAATTATTATTAAAATAAAAAAAATATATTGCAAAAACCCATGGGCATAAAGCTATAGGTATAAAGGGAGTGAAGCTCCATAATTTCATTTGCTATATCAATTACAACTAGACCTATTCCTGCAGAATAATGTGGAAATAGATGTTTAGCAATAAAATATTCAATTTCCATATAGTGACATAAAACGGTACTGTTCATTTTGCATCTATATTGTAGACAAAAAAATCTGTTAAAATGTATCAAGAGCAAAATGAATCAACGCTTGCCGATGGGAAAGTGTCGAACCGCCACCTTCCCGCCGTGTCGACCTTAATTGGAATACTCTTGTTCTGATGGACCGATTGTCCCTCCTGTGTCATGTAGGTCAAACGCACTTTAAATACAGAGAATATATATTTTTGAATCAGGAAATATTTTGTTGATCGAAGAATCAGGGGATGGTCCGTTAATCTCTTTAAAACTACGTTTTATGGGATTTATTGACTGTCATATCTATATTTTTTGTAAAATTCTGTTCTAATGTGGTTTCAATTGACTTTATCTACCATTAATGCCTGTCAACCGTTATTTCCCCACTGCCGCAAATGCCTCATCTCCAAAACTATGTAGAATGATAATGGCCGAAAGATTGCAATATTTTACATTTATTGTGATTATATTTCCAAAATATACATTTGCATATTTCATGATATAATATTACTTCGAAATCATTTACTTGATTTTGTTTAATTGCAGGAAGTTTTGACAGTTTAACAATTGAAATACCTCTAAGAAATGAATCTTTATAATACATTCAACCATTCTTAATGAATGAATGAACGTGCATACACGTGTAGGTACTGATTCAAGAGAACGATTAAAATAAACAGTGAGCTTTCGCGTGCGTGCTCAATTATCTCGATGGAGAATTAATTAATTAATTAAATTAAACTTAGAAGTAATATTTTATTTTAAGCGTCGTTTTTATTTATTTATAATGAATGATTTGTAATTAAATTGTTTCTTTTCACTTCATTCTTATACGGCTCAGTTTAAGTTCTTTCAAGTAATACGTCAATATTCTCATGGTTCTACCTGTTTATATAGTTGCGTTAAGTTTGGTAAGAACGAATGACCATACTATGTTATTTTTTCTTTCATATTATTAGTAAAGATACGAAATAAATAAATATTAAGTCCTACCATAAATAATTTGTAGTGGATATATTGGTAGTAGGTTGATAGTTTAAATATGTATGGGATTAGAATAATAAAAAAATATGTATATAAAAATAAAAATAATATGTATAAAATTCACTTAGTGATGTACATGTATTGAAATTCTAAAAAACTAATTTTGTCGATGGAATTAAAATTAATTGTAGCGAGAATGTATGAAAAATTTGAAACTGTAATAATAAAAATATTAATTTCTAACACCTAGGGTCAGAACGCTCCGCGATGGTCTAACTTATTACAATCCACATTTAAATATGGCGCCGGAACAATCTAATTTCATGCCGGTTGGTCCATTCAACGCTCGATTACGGAACAGCAAATTGGACCATCAATTCTGGGGCTAAAGTCTTTAGAGCTTTTCCTAAGGACCTCACATGCCAGTGGCGCTAAAATTGTTTTACACGCTAAAGTACTATAGACGTAGTACTTCGCACGCACTTCAATTAATGTTAAACAGCTGTTAGTGTTCATACATTCGTATTCAATCGCAAATAGGACTGGACCCTTATTAGTGATGCATTTATATAACGTTACAAAGAGAAACAGGTTGGTTTATTTTAAGTGTTATATGTTATGGTGTTGGGTTTCTATCATATCCGGTATCAGAACATGTTCACTTACGAATATTGCTATTTACTTGATTTTATTTGATAACGATAATTTTGGAAATAAATCGGTCATAATTACATCCACCTATATATATGACCCCAATGGACTGCAATATGTTATAAATAGCTTGCCATTAACGTCCAGTACACAGTGCATATATCTTGTATGAAATGTTCTATTGCCTTCGAGAGTCTGTAATGCTATTTACCAAGGAATGCGTCTTTAAGTGGTTGTAATTCTTTAGTAAATCGCTTACATGAAATCTTTTTGTATGAAAATGATTTTTTGTGTCAAAGTAATAAATCTCCTACAAAATTAATTTTCGTGTTACCTACAAAATTATACATTTTCTGGCTGATAATAGTTTCTATTAGATATTCACAGCTATATTTTATGTTTATTAATATCATAATTCCATTTCGACTAGCTTCTTACGTACATAATGACAAACATCCTAAATTAGCCTTTCTGGCTGGCGTCGACATCATTATTTCGGTATTTACCTAAACTCAACATAAAACGTCAAAAATACAAAATTTCAATTGAACAAAGTTGTACTAAAAATTTGGTTACTAACTCATTTTGTGTATTAATTGTTTCTCAGTTCTAATACCGTTAATTATTTTAATTTCATGAATCCTGGTTTTTCCTGCTTTGTTCGAGACATATAAGCGTAATAGTGGGTTGAGTACCACTGCCTCAGACGGGACTATTGTCTGGATGAGGCTGTTATCCTATTATTGCGTGTAAACCGACTTTCTATTTCATAGAACGAGCCTTTGGAACAACTGTGTTATTGCTCAAGTTTATTTTGATTGCGATGTTGGAATTGTAATAACATCCTATGTTCCTCAGTACCATCCCGTTGATTACGCTTTACGGGTCCATTATTGTAACGAATATAATAACTGGGACGCTACCAGATTGGTTTACTTCGCGCGTGTTTGGTTCGAAGATATTCTTAGCTAATTTATACCTGTGTAATTTACAACCCATGCCTTAATTGCTATTAGAATTTTGATGTCTTCGTGGCCATTATGCACTTGCAAGTAGTACATATGTTTCGGAATAAAATTTAACATTAGTAACATAAGTCAGTAAGTTCTTCAACCTTGTCAGATTTGAGGGAGAATCGCGACTTATAGATTTTGAATGCGAAGGCATTTATTCACGCCTTTTTTTGTTATACCTAACAGGAAATATAAGCTTGTTTCACTTTAGACCTCAGAGTACTACAGATAGACGTAGGTATAAGTATCCATCCATATATATTCATCCATATGTATCCATACATATGTATCCAACCATATGTATCCTTCCATATGTATCCATCCATATGTATCCATCCATATGTATCCATCCATATTTATCTATCCATACGTATTCATCTATATGAATCCATCCATTTGTATGCATCCATATGTATTCGGCTATGTACATACATATACCCAACTTAAGCACCTTGTAAAATTTCAGGTTACATGGCTGAACATTTAATCAACACTATTAGCAGATCAGTAAGTACCTACTCCATTCATTGCTTTCACGACAATATTACTTTTTATATAGTAAAACGAAAAGCTACTTTTTATTTTTCAAATTGCCAGTTGCAAGTTCTGTTCCAATTCTGCGAGTGCATTGTGTGGAGACACAGGGGATTTAGACTGCACTACTCATATATCGACCGCCATACTTAAATCGTGGTTTCGATAGAATGGAAAATGTTCTTTTCAATTTATGTTTCATTATTATTGTTGTTCTTGTTATTGCTAGTAGTGGTGTTTCGCGAAAGGAATCAGGCTGAAAAATGACAGGATTCACTGAGAAGACTTCACGTTACGCGTAGTTTGTTGAGTGTACGTAGTTTTGTGTTTGTGCGTGCGTGGCTGCGTGCGTGTGTGTGTGCGTGCGCGCGTATATGTGTGCGTGCGGTAGTATTTTCTTTTACTAATGAAAAATAGGGGATAAGAAATTAGACAAGCGGTGTGAAAATTAGGGAATAAAAACTTTATATTCTTCACGTAGTCTCTAGTTCAAAAAATTGTAAATCTTGGAATATTATGCAACTATTTACAGCTTTTCATTTCAAGCAACCATTACTTTAGTCAACGTCAGCTTGAGTGAGCTTATCCTCAATGGAAGAGCTAGATAACTCTAAAGAAGCTAATCTCAAGCGGCCAGCATGACCTAATTTTGAGCTTCACGAACAGAACAACAAAAGCTACATAGATACCTAAAATAGTGGTAGTTCAAGACACCAAGACACTGTATCATACTATGACAAAGCCAATACAAGACGGAGAATTTGAGTGTTTGAACGGCGTGACGATTTGAACGGTGAAGTAAAGTATAGTAAGAAAACGTACATATCTAAGAGTTTTCCAGAAAAAATGTTCTCTAAGGCATATAATGATGTCTGCGATACGTATTTGGCAAGCGTGGTAGACTATCTTAATTTTCTCTTTTGGAAAGGAGACGCGTTCGTAAGAGTGTATGATAAGAGTCGAAAAAAATATAATTAATATTATCGTGTAATAAATCATTTCAGTAAGCAATTATTGTTAGTTCATATTCAATAGTTTGTGCCAATTGCGCTAGCCACGGTGTTTGAATTGAAACGTTCCAATATATTTTTACTGATAGGATTGAAAAACTCCAATTAGGCCTCTACAACTGCTGAATTGCTATTTTATCGATATTGGCTGTTACTGCACTGAAAAAAGGAAATATTACGTAATAATTTCGTTTTTTATATTTTATTATTTTATTGCATACGTTAGATTTAGTTGCAGTCAATTTTAAAAATTCCATTTTAGACACGAATAGATGTCTATTCACCTGAATAGACATCTATTCGTGCATATAAATATGCAAGAAAATATTTGTGCATATAAATATGCAAGAAATGTGCATGTTCATGCACATAATTAGTAGAATTGAAAATTGATTGATTCAATACAGATAGAGACATTTTTGACGTTTTGAAAGAAAGGGAATTATAACAAGTGTATGGCTATATAAATTACCCGTATGTATGAATTTTGTTGCTTAGGTATATACAGAAATGGCTTTGTTTTTGAATAAGCAGCAAAAGCCGTGGACGCAGACAAGTAACATATTAAGAGTACCGAAAATTTAATAGAGACTGTGATTGATGTACAGCGATCAACACAACATGGCGCGTCGTAGATCATAAATGTACAGACGAAAATAGCTTTTAACTCTTTTTGCATTTAGGCTTTTTTGGTATGAGATTTATAGTGATACAAGAGAATAGAGATAGTACGTATAACAAAAATATATTTTATTAAAGACGTGTACAGCGAATGATAGCTCCGATAACAAAATATCCGGAAGCTCTTTTGTAAATACAAATCATTGAATATAGACGTAAGTGCGATTTTATACGTTACTTATTATATTTTATACAAGTTCATGATTTATTTGGAAATTTTTAGTTAAATTTTTTTAAGCGAAACTTCTTTAGGTGCCACTTAAGAGAATCTCAGAGATTTTCTGACGGAATTAAACTTTTGGCGTTGTTATGCTTACATCATCATTCTTACAGACTCTTTTGTCCTTCCATGGTTGGGTTTATGTCTTCTTTCAGAATAACAAGCGTTAAGGCAATTGTCTGCGTAAACAATTCCCATGAATTTTTCAAACTTTATTTTTGCTTTAGGTTTATATAAAATAGTTTACTATGTAACTCGTGTTCTTTTCCAAAGCTTAAGTTATCTCCACTGCAAACTTTATCGAAATCGGTTCGTCTGTTTTCATGTGAAAATATATGACCATATTGCTATGGTTATTATCATATTTACAATAATTGTTTCAATTACCTGTGAATTATTATCTCCATAAAGCAATTATTGTATGTTTGTACTATTTCAATAAAAAGTAATTAAGAAAAATATTTGAAGGTAAATTTTATATATTCCTTTATGTTAATCTCTGTAAGTGTTGAAATTTCAGCGGAAATCATTAATCATATAAACGATCGCGGGGTTTGTTACGCTGACTATCTAAACAAAATATTCGAATTATGGTTCTGTTCAATAAATAGCGGGATGAACATACTGTTTAAACCATCAGCCTGTGTAACTCTGTAATACATCATCAGCCTGTGTAAGTCCACTGCTGGAAATATGTAGACCTGTGGGGGCTTTTGCTCATAATCCCTATGCTGGGCTGTGGGTTGGGGAACGCAGAGCACGCTTTTATAAATATTTCTTATTTATTCGATGCTAACGTTCTGCTTGTATTTATATAAATATTGAAAATACTTATATCTAACAATAAATATAGGAATAGCAAAGCTAAAAACAAAAGTAAAATTATTATTTAAATACTATTAAATGTTTGTGCATATATACAGGGTTAAAAATTTATCAGGTCCTTCTTCACAAACTCTCACCAATCGCAGCATAGTTGCGGCGGAGACTGCAAAAACATACGTGAGTTAGGGCAGTACATATATAATCATATATATATATAATGCATTACAAAAATGGATGTGCTAGCTGGTATCTTCAAAAGACCATCAAACCATATTAAACAGTTTTTTATAATTTAGTGAGCGATTAAATTTTTTTTTTTAATAACAAAGTAATGCAAAAGTAAAATAAAGTAAAATGACTAACAACAAAATATACTTAGACCTTTAGTCTTAGTTTGTACATTCTTAGCTACTTTCAATACGAATTCTGTAGTACGAAAGTATATATAAAATCGCTTTTTATTTACTGTATACTTTATATCAAGAACGCGTGTCATTAGACAGTTCCCCAGCTCACCTACAGCGACGTTCGTCACTCAAACTCAGCCGTCTCTCATCGGGCTTTTTCGAGTTAGAATAATATAATAATTAAGATCATTAGTGCCATAAATCAGGGATGGCCTAGTTGTATAGATTTCGGTATCCTACTCCGCGGGTGCTATGTTCCAATCCAGGAACGCATATGATTATGTATATTTTAAATACATATGTAGTAAAAAATACATGTAATGATAAAGAAAAACATCGTGACGAAATCTGCATAGTTTAGAGTCCTCCACAATATTCTCTAAAGCGTGTGAACTTTTTAAATCCGTTATTGACAAGCGTTGAAGAACCCTTCGTATTTGGAGAGAAGACCTTCCAATAATGGAACAATATAAGTATGAATGATGATAAAATTCTCTAGGATGAGACATTGCTGCATCTAATTTGGAGTACTCCCTATCCAAGGTTTGGGGAATCATCTGTACTTTTAGCAAAACCACATTTGGGCAGCATAAGAACCTACGGATATGGTTGTCTAATACACATAATTTCTCACTCTCACGTAACAAAAAATAAAGCAAAGTGGTGCGTCACGAACAGTAGGTATGAGCCTCGAGGCATTTGAAGACGGATTGCGATCTTCAGGTGAATAATTGACGCCGATTCCAACGTTGCTAGAATATTCGGCCAAGGTCAAGGCAAAATGGCGCTTTCTACTGAAATGGAAATAAAAGACTTTCGGATATTCTCGTAATATTTTATGAACGACGTTCTCCAAATGTTATTCGCTTGTACGTTAAATCACAAGATTGAAGATTCCTAGAGAAAGGAGTGAAGTTGAGTATGTATCATGAAATATCTCGCTTCTTCGCAGATTTCGAAGCTGGAAGTGAAGATAAATCTTTCCCTAGATAAAAGGACCGCCTTGTAAGTCCAGTATTTGCAAGCGCTGTCGTTAATCGAAAGGCCCTAGGTTCGATTCCTGGGTCGAGTATTACCTATTGGCTTTTTTCAACTAGTAGTATCTTGGGGTCTGGATTTGTTCCCAATCTTTGGTATTATGCTCATAATATGAGATATCATGTGAAGACTAAAAATATGTTCTTTCAATTTTTTTGTTTATAAGACACCACCACCTCCCACTGTTACGGTTATTTTGACTTAAAATAGAAATGAAATGATTATCTGCGTACAGTTATTTGGTTACAGTATATACAATCGTGCAATTATATCCCGAACTATTACAAAATTTTTCAAAGTAAACAAATTTCTTCATAACGAAGTTACAAAATAAAATGTCGCTTAAGGCAAATATTCTTTATTTCGTCGAATAAAAGAAAACTTAAAAGAGATAAAGGCTACAATTTCAACTAATCTTAGGAACATTACTCTTGCGAAGGCTCCAACTTAATTATACAATAGTTGGTAGTAAACCGAGTGAAAGAACAGTGTTCTATCTTTTGTGACTTACAGATCTCAGATACAAAGACATATGGACATTAATTAATATAAACGTTAGTACGTTAACAGATTGAAATCGTGATAGAGTTGGGGCATCTCACAACAACGCGTGTTTCAATGCAATTTTATCTCTATGGCCCCTTTGAATAAGGCTGATGTGATGCGCCTTTATGGAACAGTACAAGTGTAGATGTCGCATGGCAGAAACGTGACTGAAGGCGGGTCACGAGTCATGACTCCAGTTCTACCGAATGACACTGAACGTGTCACCGTTTAAAACATGTATGAACTTCAAATTTTGTTGGACTTGGAGTTTTGATATAATTTTTTCTACTTATCTTAAAATATACCTAGTTGATTACGTATGCTTCCTAATATATCTTATGGTTTGGGAAATCTATTAAAAGATAGATTAGTCAGGAACAAAAAATGTCGGATAAAAATTTCAAACAATACTAGTTTTGTTATGTAAACATAAATTGGTTCTTTGTAATATTCAAATAGCTTAAGAGGTTGTTTCTGTGATGGATTGTGTAATAAAGAACACGGGCAGGAGCGCACGGATGACACTAACGATAAGGATTGTCGTCAGCTGCGAGAAAGGAAAAGTTCGTACGGCTACCACTACTGGTAATTATATTATGTAATTAATAATTCAATTTAAAAAATAATAATCGACCCATTATAACTCCACTGTTGGAATATGTGTCTTCTCTCACATTGAGAGGGTTAAGGCTCTGTTATCTGTCACGCTGGCCAATTTCGGGTTGGCAGACTTCGTACACCTTAGAATTTTTTTTTGTTATAAATTCCAAGATGTGCAGGTTTCCTCGCGATGTTTTCCTTCACTTGTAGCAAGTGATATTTAAATTTAAAGCGCACTTTTGTAAAAAGGGTACGCGCCGTGGATTTGAACCCGGCACCCCTGGAGTGAGGGGCTGAAGTGAGGTGCTTTAACCACTAGGCTATCACTGCTTCCTAATAATTCAATTAGTCAAGGTAATAACTGCATCTTGTAGTTTCCTTTTCAGACCAGAATGAGATTAAGGTTGAATCAGCTATATGTTCATTTTAATCACAAATTATTTCAATTGTTTTAATCTTCTGTCTCATGATGAGGCCGTTGCTAGACAGTGTATATTATATCGTCATGCCTGGTATTTTACGCTTTAGGCAGATACCACCGAGTAGAAAATATTTAAATATCTTTATAGAACTATAGTATAGTGCATCTTGTATATTTATTGCTACCTTTATACGCAAGTAGACTTTTTATGCAATATGATTTTAAATATAATTCAATCGGGTACATACCTACATATAAATAATGCAATGAAATTATTGTCTTCAGCTCGAATACTAGAAGTATAAAATATTATAAATTGCCAGTATAACGAGTTGTCAATCGTTTTTTTTTTAATTTTAAATATATTTCTTAATCATGCATATCATTAATAAATTATGTGTTAATTAAATAAAATTTTGTAAGTTTCCATCGCAATTCCATGGCCAAGTACAATGATTGTGAAAGTGATATCATAATATAAAATTGAAAAAATTAACATTCTACACAAACCTTTCTGTTTTTTAAAATAGATCTAAACTACCTTCGTCGATTCTATTCTCCTTTGCGTCTACGAGATTCTTCTATCGAAATGACCTTTCTTAGTAGTGAAACTGTCTTATGTCATCTAAGTTAAAAATCGTACATGCTCTTTTAGTATTCCCGCTTCCGTATATAATTTCGAGCGAGACTCATCGCGACAGATGCTGCTTAATCGGAAATCGCAACAATAGGCGAGACAGATTCCCTCTTACCTTTGTAGATGATAAAAAATGATTCAATTAATCAAATAGTCACGCCGTGACTTGAGGATTCGACTGATGCGAATTGACGACATTATCAGTCCACCCTCGTAGCTCATTAGGGACTTGTTTCAAAAAATACTAGCGGATAGCGCGAGCGATAGATTACAATTTTTAAATACAATTTATGTGTTGTACGCTGTTACAAATGTCCACAGGCAACGGTGTCTTTCTAAGTTCCGGTCGCCCGTGTGCTTGTTTGTCGAGCTAAATATAAAAAAAATGTAACATATTTAACGTGAAATATGTTTGAGGTGGTCATTATTACTTGTAATCCCTTTCAAAAGTACCTACAAATATAGTAGTAAAATGGCAAATATTGCAATTTTTTGTTTTGGTCATTTATTTTGCATAAGGTAATTAGGTTTATGCAGATTAAATATAAATTCGGTGATTTTTTAAGATTATAATAAGAATTATAAAATTTCATTACTTTCTTACTTTTGTTTTTACTAAAATTTCATTACTTTGTTACAGAATTGCGTAGTCAAAAACTGACATAACATCGTGTAGGTTGTACATAATTCAATATAGTTCATTCTTTCATTCATTCACTAAACCATTATTTAGAATATCGCTCATCGCTTATCTTATGTTAAGTCGTTGGCATACAAGGCAGTTAAGGGCGTATTTCAATTTCGCCTAATGCAAATTTAATATGCTTCCCTCTAAGGGCCCCAAATCGAGTTTCTTTGTTTCCCTCGTATTTCTACGTCGGACGGGTAAAAAATACACAAGTAATTCGATTGCCCAACTAATTACAATTTCTTGGGACGGCACTGCTAAACTGAAGTCATTAATCTTGATTAATTTAAGTTCGCCTTGACACCCCCTTCGAACGGAACAACTGTGTTAAACTTGAATAAACACACACAAGAAATTAATTTAATATAGTTTGAGATAGTTGTTAGCGAAAATGGCGTTCGCGAGTCATACTTTACCCCCAGAGACAAGAGCAGTGAATTTCTCTATGCTTATAGTTTTGTTCATAGTCTTCCATTATTTAACATAACATCACGCCTATAATCCCCAAAGGAATACGCAAAGGAGTGTAGTACACTCCCACATTTTACCAGTTACGTTTAAGTCCCACGGAATAGGTGAGCCTATTGCCATACACCTGGCACAGATCCAGGCTCCGAGTCACAATTCTAAATTGGAAAAATCAAATAGTACCCGACCCGGGATTTGAACTCAGGACCCCTCTATCGGCAGTCGCACTTGCAACTTCTAGACCAACGAGCCATTTAGCATGTTATATAAATACCTATCTTGCTTATTTGGTCATTTTGTTACATACTTGCTCTATCGCAATATTTCTATATTCGAATAAAAAACTTATGAATTTTCATTTAATTTTTTAATTTTAATAATTTTCAGATTTTATAAATATACATACAATATATCTTCAATAATTTAATAATTAAATTTTAGATTTTATAATGTATGTATATG
>DWDT01000677.1:0-19326 GCA_018245595.1 Microceris scylla
CCGGATGCGCCGCTTCGCTGAACCGATGCCGGTATAACGAGCAGTCCTGCGCGCCATACGCAAACGGAATTATAGGAATTACTTAAGCTTGGGATTGGTTTATCGGTTTTTAGGTAACAGTAGCAAAACCCTGTCGTCGTTATATGTATTATTCATTAGATACAAGTAACGTGTAATGATATAAAGGATTCGCCATACTCGGCTCGTGGAGAGGAAAGCGAAGGGCGAGGCCTGCCACGCGATGGCAGTGGTGACGTCGCGGTGCTCGGCGAAGGTCGCGAGCGGCACGTGTGGGCGACGCACGTCCCACACGTGCACGGCGCAGTCCAACACCAGCGCACACGACGCCACCTGGAACCTGCACACGAAACGAAGTTAATCCTCAATCGATTTCGATATTCCTTCATCCAGTCGCTTCTGACGATGTTCCACAGGATAAAAAGAGATCGCATCAATTGTATTCACTGCTATACAATACAGTAGTATATTACAAAGTGTGCTGTAGGAGTGATCCGCAGATAAGAAAACAAAAGTGGAACACAGTAAGACAAAGAATTATATCCGCATGCTTCTTATCAATTTTATAGTTTAGTGTATGTAGTTTGTGTAGTTTCTCTAAGAGTAAGAGTAGTTAAAATGACCAATGTAGTCGTGACAGGCCTTACAGGTTTTTAAGAATATTTTAGAGTCTGATAAGACCATAATAACGTGTAATATTTATTTTAAAAATACACATAACTTCGAAATAGTAGTGATTTGGGAAAGAGATTCGAATAAAGAATTTTCTTGAAAAGTATTTTCTAACTTCCACTTATTTTGCTTGTTTACATACCTGGACTTAGTTGAGATATACCAAACAATTCAGCAAGCAAAGACAAAGCAATATTTATTTTATTACAGCTCCTTACCTCTTCTGAGGTCGCCATTTCACGTGGCCTACTGATGCAATGGTGTATATAGTGTGCTCTAAGTTGGGTTTCGCATGGATGTCCCAAACCTGTCAATAATTTAAAATTACTTATCCAGGCCAAAACGGTCTCCCCCTACCTCTCCGCTTCTTTTTTAAGTAAAGCCATGATGAACAGTAAGTCTTCGTTGAATATAAAAATGATAAAAATTCTTAGTAGAGTTATCAGTCATAAAAAAGGTGTACTTGCAAAACAACGAGATGAAATGAAAAAAGTTTTACAAAAAAATATTTTTTATCACTACTAACTCGTAATGATTAATCAAACGTTTGTTGCACAGACGATAAATGATTCTATATTTACATACAATAACAATAATAAACACATTTGCATGTCGACTCTGCGTGGTCGACAACAATGGCGATAGTAGCCACCAATAGATTAGACGCCAATATGAATAATTCAATAACTAGATGCGGCCAGATGGATATCTGCGCTGACCCACATACAAGCGCACGCTGTAGACATAACGACTGATTACTTATAACACACATTCCTAAATTATGTATACTCCTACCATACCTACATAACTCTAAGTAATAATTATGTTCTGTTGATCAATAAACTTAGCATACATGTCATTCATTACAAGCTCTTTGTACTATCCCATTAGTATCCTTGGTATTATATTAACTAATTCTATGCAGTATTTTCTGAATGATGTTGAACAGTAGAATATGCCATTACAAGAGATAATATGATCTTCCTTAAGACATCCAATGTTTAGACAAATGTAATTTTATTCTAGGTCTTTTGACCAATATATGATCCAGGTGATGGCTCTTGGGATGATTCATTATCATAATCATCATCAGCCTCGTTCTGTCCACTGCTGGATATAGGCCTTACTAACAAATCCTATCACTGCCAGCCACTATATTATGTCGTCACTCCAACTAGCAGGCCATTTCGTATGTCAATTTGATTCACAATCAGTACCAATAAGATCGAACAGTACGGTTAGGTACCTTGATGGTCTTGTCGCGGGAGGCGGTGGCCAGCCAGGGCACATCGGGGTGCCAGTCGCAGGCGAACACGGGCCCCGAGTGCGCCGTGAACTGGTGCAACGCGCGCTCATGGCGGCGCGCGTCCCACACCTGCACCGTGCCGTTCTCCGACACGGCCGCAAACGCGTGCGCGTGGTCCAGGTGTGGGCTGAACTGCACGTCGCGGATCGACTCTGTGTTGCTGCACCACATTCAGCTATTTTTTTATTCTTGTATTTCAATAAATGAAACCTACAATTTTGTTACATTTTGTGTTGAGCATAATTATATTATACTTGTTGCACTTTTGTACTTAAATTGATAAGTTTGACATTAAGATTAAACATACCTGATGAATGTTCTGGCGACCTCCTTCATTCGGAGATCGAAACATTTCATCATGCCATCTTGTGAACCAGATATCAACAGAGCAGGGTCGGTTAGGTGAAAGCTGACCTGTCCACAAATAAATTCTTTTTTAAATTTCCAATATATTTGAACCACACAGATTAATGTCACATTTTTATGGTTATATTAATTTTGTGATGAAGCAATACCAAACTGATGTGAATAAAACTGATATGTAAATAAGATCCTTTTAGAACCTACATGTTGTTTCAAACATAAATATGTATACCAGAAACAGTGTGACCTGACCGGAATCAGATCGGTCAAGTCAAGACACTGCCACCCAAAAACCTTAATGATGTTTTACAACTCTAGGCTTTGTACTTCCAACCTGATTCTAGGCCAGACAATGTTATTGGTTTTATCTTTGATTTTTCTTTTTTCTAAACAAATATTAATTGTTGGTTTGCAAACCTTATTAACAGTCCTTTTATGGTCTGAGAAGACATGTTCCTGCTTAGACCGACCTGAGCGGCCCAGGTTCCACACCACGACTGCCCCATTAGTGGCTGCTGTTGCAAGGGTATTCTCTAAAACAAATTTGTTTATTATTCTTTAACATTGTAATATTATAGAGTACAACTGTAAGCACTTGATGACATGATCAATAGCTATTGCGTATATACTAAAAAAACAGGTGAAGCTAATTATGAACTGAATATATGTGCATTTTAAGTTATAATAATAATAATAATACCGTGGGACAACTCCACATATAGTCCACCTGGTCCCATTGAATGTATCAAGAAACTGGAATTGTGCCAAATATATGGCAATGGTTCATCCCCTGTGCCATTGGGCATAATATAACTATGAAAAAGGGAGGTATTTACAGTATCCTTCTATCCTTTCAGGAAAATACAGCTACGAAGTTATGTTGTTCTTTTGAATACTAATGAATATGACACATAATTAAAATAGCAAAATAAAATTTACCAGTTTCGCTATAGTTGATAAAGTAGTAAGTAGGGACAAAAAACCTCGAAATTCATTTGTATACTCATAATGTAAGCTAATATGTATTAATTATATATAAACTCGAACTTACCTTCAATAGAACTCCATGCAACATCAATGGAAGAGAAATTGAGGTTTAAGTTTTTCCCCACTCGTAGGTTGCATACTTCTGAAAATTCGTTTTCTCCTATCGAAAACACTTTGAACACTGTAAATACAAAGAAAGTAGAGTTGAACCAAATAATTCAAATAATTAAACATATTTAAGTGTACCTATATTTCAACATTTACCATTTCTACCAGCTATAACTACTTGTGTGCAGTCCTTGTTAAGGGCCAGAGCATTAGCAGGTCCCTCTTGAGAGACACATATTGTATTCGAAGGAATCATCGTAGTAATTAATAATCTAGATTCATCGTGTGGTAAACAAAGTGATTTGCTTTCGGTAATTTTATAAGTACAATAAAAGTTTGAGCGGATCACATTTTCTCACAAATAAATTTATTGCGCTTTTTTTATACGTTGTCAGGACATTATAATACCGGTTTTACATTTTTTATAATTATAAATGACACAGAAATATTTTCAAAAAATATTGCGTTTAATCACTTTCACGTTCCGTCATATTGCAATATGTCAATGTCACTACAATCAATTGATTGTCAATAACAAAGACCTATTTTTTAGGTTCCACTTATTGGTTGTAAATAACAAAATACTTCTTATAATTTGCAACCTTGTTACAACATGTAAAGGCCAACGATTAAGATTTTCTCTATTACGGATTGCTGATTACATGTTACTGATCTCATAAATATATATAATATACATATTTTTTAATGACATATCTCAATATTGCGGAAATATAGCGTTGTACGTCATTTGAGCGGTTTGTTATCTGTTGATATTCGGTGGCATATGGCATTACTCTTGTCAAATTGACAATTGTCAATCGAGAAATATTACGAAGAAATTAAGTACAATAATTTGTAGATGATGTCGTAAAGTCGTAAATATGTATAATTCATTGCTGAAGCATATATAATGGGCATATATAATTTTTAGAGTGTGATACGTGTTTCTGCAATTATTGGAACAATATACAATGGACGGCGGAGACCGTATATTGGTAGCTGCTGGTCTGACCGCAGCCGTTGTTGTTGGAGCGTTCGTTCTGTGGGGTCCGGGAGGGGCTCCAAAGGTCCGCAAACGCCGCGGGCAGATTGCTGGACTGCAAAACTTGGGGCGCACCTGCTTCTTGAACACGCTGCTGCAAGCGTTAGCCGCTTGTCCTACATTCATAGAATGGCTTCGAAAATACGCAAAATCCGATGGACACAACAGTATGATTACAACACTGTATACTGTTATTGAAGGTAAGTCAAATTATATTGTAGATGGGCTTCAAGCTGATGTTCAAGCTTCATACAGAGTGTATTGAAGCAGTTTCAATAAAATTTGATCATTCATCATGGTGTACAGGCGCGTTGCAGACTCCTGTTTCTCACTATAATGCAATATTCATTTTATCTGCCTTGAATACCTCATTTATCAAATGGTTGCAAACTTGATAACTGGGTGTTCATGTGTTAAATTTCCGGATTGGAGAAAATACTGTTTCTTTTCTTACTTGAAATTTCCAGTAGTGACTCAGAGGCTGAATTTGTGTGTAGTGTATGGTAATAGGTTCATTCTGCATTCCACTGGATGTATAACAAAACTTATGAATAGCAGCAATTGTACTCTTCTCTGTCTACCCTTTTGGATAAATACAGGCATTAAGTTAAAAATTAACATAAACATAACTTCACACCTGTAATCCCCGAAGAGGTAGGCACAAGAATGCAGAACACCCCTACTATATAAATAGATTAAATATTATGCACATGAATTTTTCTTTATATTTAACTTAGCTGACAGGCAGACTGGAAATTTTTCAGTAAGTGGTCATTGTCAACTATTGAAATTTGCAATATCCCAGGAGTGGTCAATGCCTTGTTGGCTTCAACTGACAGTTCTTTGTGCAGTTTTCTTGAAGAAGTATCATAGTATACTGCTCATATTTGTTGAAGTTATAAAAAAATTGTGTTTTTTAAAAGATATAACTAAATTAATATTGAAAGAATATTATTTATTTGTTGCAATCATACATTATCTTTCATTTGTAATTTTCCATTTCAAACAGTGGTAAATGGTACACATGAATCAGCCCGAGGCACCCCTGTATGTCCTCTTGGAGTGCTGCAGGCGTTGAGAGCAGCTGGCTGGGTGATTCCAGCAGACCAGCATGATGCACATGAACTTCTCCATGTGTTATTGTCTTGCATTGAGGAGGAGACTACTGCTATGGCTAAGAAGGTAAGATGATTGCTCGTAAAATATTACACAATTCTGGCATTTTGATCTTGAATAATTATTTCAAAAATCACGAATTTAAATTTATAACATTATATAACTAAATTATATAGTTTCGTAGTGTTTTTTTTATTTATTCCCTATTGACCTATACCTAGAGTTAAATAGTTGTAGCTGGGTTACTGATGGAACTCTCTTTACAAAAATATTTTGTATCATTATATATCAATTACTGTAATAGCAAAAAAGCATTATGAGGAAACCTGCACACATAAGAGTTAATAATATATTTTTTTAAGGTGTGTGATATATACCAACCTGCAAATGGTTCACGTGATGAACTATGATCTTAACCTTTCTCAATCTGAGTGTAGATTAATAAATAAGATAGAACAGTACAATGATAAAAGCTGAGATGATGATGATGATGTAAGGTATCATTATTTGCAGCCTGGTTGCCTATCAGACGCCTTAGGACTTGGCGGGCGGGCGTGGTCCGCCCTCGCGTCGCCCGCGTCTCCTCCCGCCGCCCCGCTGGCGCTGCGCCCCGACCCGGGCGAGTCCATGTCGCGCCCGCCGCGCCCCGCATCCGCCGCACCGTCTGGCGAGCCCGATCTTGTTGACTCTGGTGATTCTTGCGTAATCTAGTGAGATGTAATGTGAGCTACATATAAGAAGAGTACCGCTGCGGTTTTTAGATCGAATTAATCTTTATTTTATTAATAGACAAATGTATATTCTGTGTGTACATACATAAGTATGTATATTTGATTGTACACATGTAATCAATATGTCTGTCTTAGATCTTGCTATGCACATGTTTCATTTAAAGTTACGCGTCTTTAGTATTAGTACCATGAAGACAGTTTTGCTCGGTACAGATCAAGATTTGAATTACTGAACATTTTTGACAGTATATCTCGATAATAGATTTTTTTATGAAAAAGCTTTATCGATGAAGTTGAAAGTGTCTGAAAATGAAACCTTACTAAATCAAGTCCTTGCTGGCAATACCCCCCAAGCTGAAAACCTGCACAAAATAGTCATTTTTGAGAAATTATTACATGTCTAATTTTAATGATCCTCTAGTAGACTATGTTACATTTGTGTTTTCAAAGATTGGTATATGGAAACGTTAATGCACATTCAAATCCCACAGAGCCGGCGCCAGAGCCGGCGCGGCTGACGAAGCTGCCCCGCGGCGTGTCGCGCTCGTTCTGCCACCTGAGCGCGGTGGGGCGGCGCTGGCCCGCGCCCGTCGCCGCGCGCGCGCCGCCCGCGCCACCCTTTCGCGGCACGCTCGCGTCGCGCACTCAGTGCACCGTCTGCTCTGCTAAGGTACTATATTGTACAACAGAGATAGCTTGCCACCTTACTGAATTTGGCGTCTTAGTTGCCATTATTAACTATTTAGATGAGGCTTGTGAAACAAAAAATCAGAATCTAGGTAGTAATTTAGTAGCAACATATCGAATTAACGAGTAACTCATATGCACGCATTCGTACGATAATGCACACAGCAACAAGGTACCGACTATTGCACGTTCAAATAAAATTTAGGCATCAGTGGTAAAAAGAACGAATCAATTTTCTATACAATGTATGTACGAAGCCTCCTTAAAATTATACAGAATTAATGAGCGTTACCTGTGCATATTTTGTTTTACAACCTTAGATATTTTCAAATAAAAACTGATAAGTCACGCTCATTCTCGTTTTACATACATTTGACGCAACTATTATATTGTTCGATATGGAATACCATAAATACATGGAATACAATAAATATATTGCAAAGATATGAATTATGTATGTGTATACTTGTGAAGTGTCTGTACATGCATCAGTATAGTGTTTATGGTAACTTTTATGTTCCACAGAGCCCCATTCGTTACGACAAATTCGACAGTATTTCATTACCCATGACGAGTTCTAACGCAGGAATCACTGGCACATATAGTTTATCTGGTAAGCAGTATACGGAATTATTTACGGAATTATTAAAAGTTTTCACTATTAATATTTCTTTTTCAATATTCCTTTTATTTAAAAAATACATGAACTAAAAATATGCTTAGTTAGATATATGCGATTATGAGAACCTGAAAGAAATGTTTCAACTTTCTTCTTTAATAAAAGTAATAAAAAATGAGTTTTCTGAGTTTTTTATTTATAAGCATTTCCTCTCATGTATTTTATATTATTTTTAGGGTTGTTGCGCGCTTTCACAGCACCCGAATTAGTTAAGGGGGTGCGTTGTGCCAAGTGCAGTCCTGAGACTGAGTCAGTGCCCGGAGCGCCCAGCACGCCGGTCCCCGAACACGGCTACACTAAACATATTAAGACTGTTAGCTTCGGGAAGGTGATCATTTTGTATACATATATGTGTATTTGTTGAGCGTAGTTTTATTAAATGTATCAGGCTATAGACCTACTGTCATCCTGCATTGAGTAATATGTATGCAATCACATTCTGTTCGAATTCAGTAACTATTATTGTACCTCATTATGTGCCGCTAACTGCTGGAGAAGTATCGAGACAGGATTGGTAATTTGTGTTTTTATTTTTTTTAAGTTTATCACTGAGTTGGCTGGGGTGCACATTTTAATCTATAGTTGTTACTGAGTAGTATCATTGCAATGTTTCTTGTAAAAGTAACGGTTTGGTTCGGCAGCTTCCGGCGTGCCTGTGCCTGCACGTGGGCCGCGTGCAGTGGGCGGGCGGCGCGCTCAGCAAGCGCGGCGACTTCGTGGCGTTCCCCGAGACGCTCTCCGTCGCGCCCTACGCCATGGTGCAGCGCCCGAAGGTATCACTAATGCTAGTTCTGTAACACATACTGCCTCTCCTCTTTTACTCAGCACACCATCACTAAGCCACTTGCCTTCACTGTGAAGCTTATAAAATATTTGTTTGGGTTATCAAACTGAGATGAATGCCAGGATTGCATAAAATTAGATTTTTGCTTTCCGGTGATTTCGATACACTGCTGAGTGATTAGATTGACTAGGTACAGAGGAAGATCAGCGGGAGAGAGTGGTAGAATGCGAGATGTTTAACGGACGTGAATAAAGCAAAAGTGTATAAAGCAAGAGGTAAGAAAGAATGAGGTCTGGTTGCAGCCGGATCTGGCGGCGCTGATGAGCGAGGGCCGCGAGGGGCGCGCGCGCGCGGGGCTGGCGGCGCGCGCTCCGCCCGACGAGCGCGCGCTCTACAAGCTGACGGCCGTCGTCGTGCACGTGGGCGGCCCGCGCTCCGGACACTTCGCCACCTACCGCCGCGGGAACGGCTTCGAGAGCAAGCGGTACCGCTGCTGCCTTTATATTCAACATTAACAATACTCATTATGATTCATAGTTAAATATCGACTAGAACTTATCATTTTAATGGAGTAGTACCGGCTGTTAATGCGATTGTAACGTCTTAGGCCGCCTCCACTATATATTTCCTTATGTCGTTAATCTTATCTGGTTGTATGAGGGCGATATCTAAATGTGTAGTATTTGATTCAAGTAGGAAGTATTTACTGCAGGTGGTGGTACACGTCGGACACGCTGGTGCACGAGGTGTCGCTGCAGGAGGTGCTGCGCTGCGCCGCCTACATGCTGTTCTACGAGCGCACCACGGAGCCCGCGCCTCCGCTCACCACACACTTCTGAGCGGTCGGTGATGTACCCTCGTATGTCAACCGGTAACAGATTTTAACCCCTAACCTTCAATTGTGGAGATGTCGTTTTAGGTTTGTGGGAAGGACCCGATAGAAATCTACCGCGCGATTTAATGATAACGGTGGAGTCTTCAACGCGCTGCTCCGGCGTAGGACACCACTCAGTGTACCGCAAATTTCGGCAGCTCCACTCCCGCCCGCCGTAATAAAGGCGGATGGATAAAGAACACGTTTACAATATTATTGTAAAATATGATTGAATAAAATAATTAACAAAGTTGATTAAATTGAAGAAATACGCACATGTTTTATATAAGTGGACGGCGCTTACCGAATTCGTATTGAAATCATGAATTAAGAGTATAGGCTGGCCCAGTGAATTTGTTCTAGGTCTTAAAATGTCTCGAGGTAATCTTGCACCAGACGTGACCGTCTGAAGAACTGATGCAAGTTGTGAAGAATCGCATCAATTTATACTCAATCTTGCGGTAAAAAGTATTACAAGTAGATTAGGTATGAAATTAAATTTGGCTGTGTACATAATACTTTGTTAAAAATCATTATATTTGACTTTCATCTATTTATCAGAATGAAGATTCTTGAATTTATAAAAATTTTCAAATATTACCTTTAAGCGGTCTTATTAATTAATCTCGAAATAATATCTTTGAAGAGTATTAAGCATAATTACATGCTTAATGTATCATTTTATTTGCAAAGATATAAACATATTATTGTATATTTTAGGGCTTGCTGCAAGCCTTATAAATATTGATTATATAATTATGTTGAGAAATTAATGGTGTTTTTGATTTGTTTTTGATTAGCATGATAACAATAAATGTGTTACGAATGATCTTATGAGAGCGAATACGGAACGAACTTACCGCCCCTGCCACACTAGCGCTCTATGATACACCACAATGGTAGTATTTTAAAAAATATATATATGTACTATACAGGTTACCCTACTCTATATAATTATGACCAGAGTCAGCGAGGGCTATGTGCTACGTATTCGCCTCTGAAGGCAAACTTATACCTGAGGCCCAAAATGGGTAGTTCATGTTGTATCATCCAGTATTCAGGAATAGAATCCCACACGACATCCTCGTGTTTAGTTATACTACACTCCACTATCATCTAGCTCAGTTTGTGCGTGATAACAAAGTGTATAACACAACCCGTTGATTTTAACCCCGTGGGTGATGTATACTGCAAGTTGTGTTATTGCACACATTACTTTACTTCTATTAAATACATATATTTGTAATGTTGCTTCAAACTTTGTAGTCTCGAAGTCATTGAGCCTGTGCTCTCGAAGTCTGTATTCTTCACAGAAGTTTCAGACAAAAATACCAGTAGCCAGATGAAGCATTCTTGCAAGTAAATTCTCTCTCTTTCTGTTCTGTGGAGCTATGTCACTGCTGCTGCTGCTTAGTCGAAATTTTCGTCCAGGGATTTACTTGATACCACCATAACTTTATCTGCCTCAATGCAGCAGGCAGAAGCAGCGATGTTTGCAAACTTAAATCTTTAAATCGTAGGTAGTACCAATATAAAAATTTTTGAAAGGTCAATTTAATCTTGAGAATAAATTAATAAATTTTGGAGTCACGAAGTCTTTTTTAATCACTAATTACTAAGAAATAAATTATTTCAATTGATCATCTGTAGGTTTTAAATTTCGTGTATTGATAACTTTATTTTTCTACTGCATTTATTGTTGCTACATATCGACGAGCACACGTTGTTTTCTATACAACGCACAGTATTTTTAAATAAAAAAAAAAAAATTTTTCATTCGTATAAATTATTTTTACAATTGTTTTGTCGCAATCATCACATAATGATAGATTCATAAACCATGTATATGTGCCATATAATTTGTCATCGTCTATAACAAAATAAAAAAAAATTATGTCTTGCCAATGTTTACTTAAGATTTCTACACATCACCGATTCATACAAAATCCTCTTAACCACACGAATATTTCGTTTTAGTTGCTATTTAAAAATGCTCTAGTACTTACGATTGTATTTGTGTTTGTTTTTTATATTTGTACTGTATGTATTAGTTTTGTCCATAGTGTTACCATTCAATCACATGACGCCATTATTCGTTCAGACATACTTTCCACAATATGTCTATTGATCATTGATCCATAAAAATCTATGTGATATATGTAGCTGCCATCTATCGTCTGGAGGTGACAACAGCAATAAGTTGTTGTTTCTCATGTTCATTTTGATCATTTCGTTTAGTTAATTAATCAAGCACAAATTTTTTGAAATGTTTGCTACAATGAAATTAAATAGGCACAAGGAAATGCTCAATACATTTTACATTGTACTATTGCAATTTCACTTTTTTCTTACATATTTAAATATGTTAACAAGACCTTTAGAGCCTTTTCGATTATGAAATACATAGACAATTGTAATTTTTTTTCATTGATATTCAAATTACAAATTGGCAAAGAGTCAGCATGGAATTACAATTGTATCGTCGCGGTAAAATAGGGATATATATAAATAAATACATAGATTTGGGGATATTTATCACGCATAATAGGTTCTTATTGCAATCTAGGTTTCATTACTTTGTTTAAGTAGAACATTAAATTTATTTAATAATAACGGAATCAGGAAAGGGTTTCAACAGATTTTGTTTTTTCATTATTTTAATTTTGAAAAGAAGACTGAGTACAGAATTACCCAGACAAGAGTCATTAAGATTTGTATATGAATTAAACTCTCTAGAACTTTCAAAGTACGGGTAGACAGGTAAGTGAAGAAAAGTGTACCTATATTTTATTATGTATAATACATGATGTTTTATAATGCTAGATTTTTTAGTGTACCTGACTGTATGAACTGGTTTATGTATAATTTCACTGTTAAAAGTGAACGCAGTTATATTTATGATATTTGTAACTAGTTGCATTTAAATAGACGATGTAAAATATCAATCTAATAGCTATTTATGTAACTTGTGCATTTTCATATTAAATATTGGACGCTGGACGACACTGAGTACTTTGTTGTCATAAAAAAAAATCTTCTGTAAATAAAATGTATTATTAAATGAATGTGACCTTTTTGGTATATCTAGATATACATATTTCCTCAGTGTTAGCGGAATTTGTTACTGCGTTGTAATTATTTAATAGTTTATTCTAGATATAGGAATGTTTTGGAGTGAACGCCATTCGTGTGCTTTATTTTGTTAATGGCAATGTTAATTTGTTGTGCAAGCTTTTTGTACCTTTGAATTTTCTAAGTGGTAAACACATTCGTGATTGATTCTCCACATATAAATATCAATATTTATTGTAATTTTGTTTGTGCCTTTTTAACTTTCTTTGTGATGAGTGTACTTCCAGAGGAACACATGTGGCAATGTAGATAGGATGGACTATTTGAGCTAATTATAAATCTTTATAATAAATTATATAATTAAGTACCTTATGTTTTTTTAAATTACCCTGGAATAATCCTTTATTTATGGTAGGTGAGTGGAATATGTAGTAAGTGTGAGAATGTGCAATAGATTAGAAACTAGACTGAACTTAGGCTCCGACCCGAAGTAACTTAACATGCCTAACTGCTTAGCAAGTCACTTGTCATAAACAAATAAGGTCATACACTTTAGTCCAAAGTCAGATACGCTGTATTATTGACACAAAAGATCCAGCAGTTAGACCGTTAACACCAGTTGTAATAACGAAATGAGATCCTGAAGACTAGCGTTAGCGATAGCGTTGTTGACTCTTGTTTAAAAAATTCTCGTCACAACTCTCACGCTTTTGGGTCATTTTTAAGCATCAGATTAAGTTCATTGCTGGAACATTATTTGATTGCACAATATTACTGTGATGAACTGAATTTAATTCATGTATTGTTGTTTGCTCCTGCCTTCTATATTGTTTGACGGCATCCAAATTGCTATAAAAGAAAAAACTGAAATCATTCCGATTTTTTGAATAGCTAGATTTCTCTCTTTGTTTTTCAAGTTGACGACGTGAGTAGCTGTGTTTACTTCAGACACCGCTGGGAGCAGTGCCTATCTATTGCAAATAAGGTTCATTATCTATTTTCCTCCTCTACCTGACCCTTCAAAATGCAAATACTTTTTATCTTGACGTAACAGACGATCAATTAAACAAGTTCAAGCGACTGTGAAACTTATTACATTCAAGTTGGATATCTATAAATATGAACATGTTCCCGAATATTGCGAAACGTTAAAGTGACTCCCCAGTTGGAATTTGACGGAGTAGGTGTTTTCTGCTTCAACCTAAATACCTCCAAAAACTTAAAATAATATTTTCAATACTTCCACGATTCTCAAGATTTTCGTTTTAATGAAAACTAACTGTGAAAACCTTTTTGACCTTCATCCTGTATGTTAGAAGGCCTCTTCCTACATCTTCATGGATTACAAGTGTGATGTTACGTTATATTTTACAGATTCTAACATTATAAATCTCTTTAACAGTGCTAACAGTGGTTATCTATCATAGATTGTTAGTTATGGATAAGAGGCATGTTGCATTACACTATATGTTTGACCACTTTATGTACTACCTATATGCAAGGACATTTTTTTTATTACTGCACTGCTTAATTAGCTTATAACTAGGTATTATGTTCAATGCTATGCAGATAAAAGAATAAAATCAATTGTCTTACCTCATTGATACTGATAATATTTACTGAGGTAAAATATATGACTCATAATGTTTTGCTCAGACCACAGCAAGTTAATAATTACATAATATTGAACTCCACAATAACTATGGCTTAGTTGCAAATTGTGTAGCAATTGAATGCAATATAAACTGTACATTGAATAAAACCATTATAATTATTTTCTCGCCCTTTTATCATTAAATTGTTGGAATAAGGGTATCCTCACAGAATGAAAATGTTAATGCCATAGCCTAGTAACATGGTGGCCAAGTCAAAATTGGCAGACTTAACACACCTTGGAATTTTTTTTATTTGTTAATTCAAAATGAGCAACTTGCTTCACAATGCAATGAAGGTTTTCTAAATATTGTAAATGAGGATGAACCATAAACGAAGTAGCAAGAATGCCTCATACAGTGCTAGAATTACAAGTAATGATCATTGTATATATATTTCATTATAAAAATATTTTAATATTGTACTGTAAAACTGAAGAACTAAACTTGTCAAGTCAGTAAATGAGTAACAAGCATATGGGTGTAGAAACATTTATTTACTTACATATAAACATGTCAGATATCTTTGTATTATAAAATTCCAGCAAGTACTGGGACAAAACTTATAAAACAATATCACATAATGTATGTAACATAGCCTATAGATACAATAAAATTTATGACATGCTGTCAATGAGAGAGGCGCGCATTGTGGATGTGATTGTAGTGGGCTTAGCATCGTTTAGTTTAAACACACTTTCAATTACCGATATCTCTGTTGAAGTGGTGTCCATACCACAGAATGAAATCCAATCATTAACAACTAGTCCAGCGGCAACTACATCACTGCCTCTATTTACTGTTCCAGCGACGAGAGGCACTTGAAGTAGGGAAGACAGTTCGTCTTGATCTTGAATGGATGTTTTAGGGTGCACCAAGCCCCCGCGGTTGCTCAATGCAGTGTAAGAGCCAACTAGTACATTACCCGCCACTGTCTGTCTAAACACCTCCACGTTCAATGTATCAGCTAATATTTCTTCTGTGTCGCGGTCCAAATCCGGGTGTACAAGCGCGACATAGTCATTGCATGCTATGACGTTACCCAAAGCACTTAAACGCTCTTCCACTCGCCTCACTTTGACGGAATCTGGTAAGCTGTTACGAATGTGCTGTAATTCTGTGTCCGAGGTGGATGACGGCACCAGCAAGCCATTCTTATTAGCAACGGTCATCCTTCCAATAATACGACACCCCGCAATACTTATATGTACGACGGGAATGGTATCAGCCAATTCTGCTTCAAACACGCTGTAGAAATTCTCTGAGCCGCCAATAGCCACAAGGCAATATGAATTAGTAAGTTTACTGAACACCCCAACTTCATTATTGTTTTCGAATTGGACGCGAACCGCCATGATATTTTCTTTCCTTTACTCTTGAATTTGTGTTGTTTACAATATATTTCACAACGAAATTCAACGTTCACGTGGGGAGGACTGAATAATTCCGACGAATGGAGCGACGTTTCTTTGCTTTGTCAATTTGACGTAGACAAATGTCAAGCTAAAACAAAATTCCTATCGCCATGTTGTGCAATAAGATACGTTCCGAAATACATAATTTTGCAATAAAAACAAGAGATAACAATGAATCATTATCAATGAAAATAAAATTAATTATCTACATAGTTTGTAAATAATATGACAACAATGTCATTTTCATTGTTCACATAAATTAATGTAAGCAGTTCAAATCACTTAATTCAAACAAAAAAATTTCAAAATGCGGCTCCTTTTATTAGAAAATGTATAAATTTGTTAAATTTATAGAATCTAACGAGGTACCGACTTTTCCAAATGACACAGTTCAAAACCTGAGGCGAGCTGTACTCGCCCCGGTTATTATTAAGCCAAATATACAACAAGCTTTACAACGAGTCAATTTTAAATTTCACAGGACTTGCAGTTTTTCGAGTTTAATACGGGTAGCTTAGTTTCTAGTTATATATACTTGTGTAGCTATCTGCAGTAGAATGCAATAAAATATATCTTTTGTTGTTACAGGAGTGTAATGTGGGCGAAGGACAGACTTTTCTGATATTTTGGGGTTGTAGGAGTTCGGAAAGCAGGGTGACCATCAGCATGTCCGCATCCAGCTGTTCCTCACTACATTTATCTGTTAGTTAAATAAACGCAATAATTACTTCTAAGCAGCAGAACATAGTGCGTTCATGTCAATAAAAAATCTAAATATTTTGTTATTGTAACGCATTATAATATAACTCGCCTACCTAATAATATAATCATTATAACTGCCTCGTTGGTAGAGTAGTTGCAAGCGCGACTGCCGATCGGGAGGTCCTGGGTTCAAATTCCGGGTCGGGTACTATTAGATTTTTCTAATTTAGAATTTCTAGTAGTGACTCGGAGTCTGGATGTGTGCTCGGTGTATGGCAATAGGCTCACCACTTATTCCATTGTGGGACTTAAACGTAACTAGTGAAACGTGGGGGTGTACTACACTCCTCTGCCTACCCATTCGGGGATTACAGGCGTGATGTTACGTTATAATATATCAAATGTATTAATGGAATCCAATGGACTATCGTTTGATACTATTGATTATTTGATTTTTAAGTTATCTGCTTTGCAGCCAAACACTCCCAACAATCCCCGAGACAGAGAGTTGCGGTCCATTGCTCAGCAGACTGAGATTAGCTGTCGTTATTCGCCCGGTCTCACGCCACCAGGTCCATAAGTAATGCTTGTATATAAATTACAATCAATAATATTATCGTGTTGCCTGTTTCATACTTCACTGGTACAGAATTCTGAATCGGCATAGAAGCAAATCGATAACAAAAAAATATTTTTGCTATAAGGCTTGCTTCGATCGACTTCGTTTATGCGACAAAACGGAATGTGTTGGGATGCACACACGCTGCCTGCGATTTTAGCATATGATATGTTACGTTTTAACAAAGGACATAATATTAATCAGGAAATTTTGTAGAACTAAAATGTACTTTTTCCGTTTCGTCATCGTCATCGTCATCAGTCTATTTCTGTCCACTGCTGGACATAGGCCTCCTCCAATGAGCGCCATCCCGCCCTGTCCTCGGCTTACTTTTTCCGTTCATTCGTATTAAATCTGATAGATGCGGAGGAGCAGCGCATTATGCGTGCGCGTCTTGCGGACTCGCTGACGTTCTCCTCGCCTGCGTCGTCCCTGCTGCAGCCGTCCGGCCGCTCCCGATCTATTCTTGGATCTGTATGCGCCTTGTTGCTGAATAAACAGGTTTGAGGGACATTATAAAATGTCTGTAAAAGTTTTGGTGTCCAGTTTATACTCTGGCTTACAAATTAGAACCAACACATCATGTAGACAATTGTATGTGTATTTTATTGAGAGGATCAGCACGGTTCATCCGAAAATTATGTTCTTTGTTAATATCATAAAAAATCTTTATACGGCAAATGGCTAATCTTTTTTTGTGTTACTCTCAAAGTGATGTTTGGTTAATACTATTTAGTGCCTATCTCTGAAATTGCACACATTATTCAGTTCTTAACTCATGTGTTCATCCAAGATGTGTCAAATTTTATTTGAAGGTGAAATCTGTTCAGCAATAACGCAGCAAGGTTACTTTAGGGTGCTCCAGCTAAGGAGGTGCCGAGCGTGACAGGCAGCTTGCAGTCGGACAACATCTGCCGCATATGCTTCGGCGGTGAGTCAGCGGAGCGGCTCGTGCGCCCGTGCTCCTGTCGCGGCACTATCGCAGCGGTGCATCGTGCCTGCCTCGAGCGTTGGCTGCTGCAGGCCGCTACCTCTTACTGCGAACTTTGCCGCCATCACTACGTGGTCACCAGAAGCCATAAGTGAGTTGTCATCTGGTTTCATAGTCGGTTGCTGCAGGTCGTTGTTTTCTGTTTATAATATCGTATATTCTTTAACGACATCATTACTCAGTTGCTAACTTCTAGTGATAATTTGTGTAATCAACAAAGGGTGAGTAATATTGTCAATGGTTAATCTTCAAAACTTAAAAAAAACTGTAACCATTGTCTATCAGCACTTCATACGATATATTAATGTGAATTATGTCTGCAAATGTTTCAAGATTTTGTTTTGTTGCTGGATAATTAACTCTGGCTATTGCGGAGTTCTGGTTTTTAAATCCTAACATTCACCTCTGAATATATTAGGTACATTTTTATAATTAAATACCAGTTGATATGACGGCTAAGGAAACATCGTGACAAATGTACACACTCGAGGCTTCCCCATAATGTGTCAGGTACGTGAAGAATGGCAGACTGGGATCTCAAATGTTATTGTTATGAAAGAAGCTTGTCAGGGAATCTTCAACTCAGTTAATATATAGGTATTATGAATGTACATGAATGAAGCCAAGTTTTACAATTGCTATTTATTAGGTACATTAAGATTTCGCTACAACGTTTTCCTTAGGTAAACTCAAGAATGAATTGTACATTTACGTACGTTTGGTTATCTTTTTATATATTTTATTAACATTCAGCTTAAAATACATTAAATAAGTAGTTCTTAATAATAGAAATCAATAAAATCTGAATGTATTAAGACAAGTGTGTGTAGGTGGTCGTGGGCGCGCTCGGTGGTGGAGTGGGCGCGGTCGGGGCGCGGGCGCGCGCTGGCGGCAGACGCGTGGCGCGGCGCGGCGCTGGGCGCGGCCTCCGTGCTGGGCACGGCGCGCGCGCTGCACGCCTGCGACGCGGCACTACAGACGGGTGCGCGCCGCGGGGGCGCCGCTGCGCTCGCGGCTAACCTCTTCTCCTCGCTGCTCATTGGCGTCATTGGTACGTCTACACATCTTCAAATGTCGGGGGGCATTCAATGGCCAAAAGCGTCAGTAACACGAGAGAGATTATTGTGACTGTATTTGTTTCTAAGCATTATTTGTTTCAATTTATTTCAAAATGGTAATTGGATTATAGATGGGTAGTCATAGTTCTTTTATTTTGAATACGTATTAAAACATATTGAAAGACATAGTGGACACAATTAAAATAAAAGACATAGTTGATTGCGTGTAAGGCAAAAGAGAGATTTTTTGTTAATTTTCGAACTATATATTATATTCTTGATTTTCGGATGGTTTTAAGGATTGCTTTGTTATCTATTTCATGTGTTACATAAAGTGTTCGACTGTTTACCCTCTTTCATACTGGCTTTCTCTCAAACACTCGTATTGTGTGCACTAGTGAAACTGTTAAAAATGATGTAGCAACATAACAAAAGTATTATTGTACTATG
>DWDT01000678.1:0-19320 GCA_018245595.1 Microceris scylla
ATGAAAATTGGTATATACTATATGTATTTGTATGTTGGCGTAGCAACGCGCGCCGGGTACAGCTAGTTAAATATAAAGTTTAAAGCAAGGCTGGCAATATCCTTTAGCCACAATCATTTAGATAAATGGTTTAAAAATGCTATAAATATGAAATGGCCTTACAAAGGTATATCCATATTTCTCTTAATATATTAATTTATAGTTTTTTACAAAATCTAACATAGTAGATAATGCCACCTTTGTTATTAGTTATTTTATGTCATTATTATTTCCAGATTTTCAGACATTTCCAACGGATCAACAAAACTTTTCTTATGACCATGGTTCAGGTGTGGCATCAAATAACAACCAATATTATAATACAAGCATATTCACCCCAGCTCCCATTCCTGGTGACACAACACAAGAAACATCAGAATTTGATGAGCCCCCATTATTGGATGAACTAGAAATATACCCTGACAGAATTTTAGAAAAGACATTGGCAGTATTGAACCCATTCCATGGCCAGTCAAAAGCTGATGATGCTAACTTCTTACTCAGAGATACAGATATTGCAGGACCGATAGCATTTTGTTTAGCTTTAGCTGTTTGTCTTTTCTTGTCAGGGAATAAAGCCCATTTCGGTTATGTCTATGGGCTCTCAGTGATGTCTGTTATTTTAATGTATTTTTTGCTAACTCTTATGAGTCGCACCGAGGGTGTCTTTACTATCTTAAGTGTGGCCAGTGTGTTGGGATATTGTATGTTGCCCATGGTCGTACTTGCAGGATTAGGTGTATTTATATCTTTGGATGGAACTGTTGGGCTCAGTTTGTCTGCTATTGCAGTCATATGGTCTGCACTTTCAGCAAGCAGATTGTTTGTTACCATGTCAGGTGATGCTGAACAGAGGCCACTTATCGCCTATCCATGTGCCTTAGTTAATGGTGTATTTGCTTTGCTAGTTCTTTTTTAAGTTCATTTGTTATACAGTATTTTAATTACTGACGAAATAATATTTACAGACTACAATGTAACACAGTCCTTATGTTAGTGTTTTCTTATTTTCATATCTCTAGATTTGTTATTTATTTATGCCAATTTTATAAAAAAGATATGTAATTTACTTATTTGTCCGGTAAATCTAAATTTTTTTAAGAACGCTATGAATTTTAATGTTTTTTTTTGTCACTTCTGCTCATACATCATGTCCTCTTCTAAATGAATGACAACCAATCTTGTTAGTTGGCCTCTACATATATATTTATTATTGTGTACCTTTTATGTTAATTATCTAATAAAGAATATTTCATACCAATCACACCATTATTTATCAATGCCTTGTAACACAATAATAGTGTATGTAAAATACATATACAATACCTACATAATTTATTTTGAATCTTTTTAATGCAATCAATATTTGGTCTCTCATGACAACCACACTAGTAAATTATTATCCTGAATATGAAAACATAATCTATGCAAACTAAATGGTTTAACTGTAATAGGATTATGTCTATAACATTCTTGTATTTACAGATGTTGATTACCTACCTAACCAATTCATCATTCATCATTTTTATTTTAAAATTTATACAAAAAGTTGGATCAATACTGAACATAAAAGAAAACATTTATTGTGATATAGAAAATTGTTAAAAATTCAAAGGTCTAATATTGTTGCACAGGTAATAATATCTTAGAAACAAATAAAACAATAAATAGCCAATGAAATATATTAATAAATTTAAGCTAATTCATTTGTCTGTGATTGTCACTAAAACAGAACCTAAAATAAATGTTTTGTGAATTTTAATAAAGCATTGATTCTTATTATATCTTGTAAGTGTAAAACAAAAAGTGCCCATATCTATATTTATGAAGCAAATATATTTCATTATGAAACATTTATATTAAGTTGTATTCCAGTCACAATGACAGACTCCTTTGCTATTACATTCGATTATATAGAGTGGGTCGGTCACTGAAGAAGTTTTTTAAAACAAAGACTTGACCAATTGAAACTACTACGATTAGTACTGTTTCGATACTGGACCACCAAAATACTCGCTCATTTAGATCCTCTGCCCTTTTGCGACCTTGAGCTTCCCTTAACCTGTGATGTGTTTGATGGTCCAAAATTTTATTTAGTGAATTGTGAATTTCCTCTGCTGAAGCTTCCAGCTGAAATAAATGTAAACAATGATTCATATATTTTTTATTGTTGTTAACAACAATTTATTTTTTTGTTATTGTTGTTAACAAAGGGTAAACTTAATGCTAACTGGCATTTTCTATCAATCAACCCAGATTACAGGTGAGTAAATTACCTAAATTTAATCGCAAGAAAAAAAAATAGGATATTATATACTATAGTTGAATATATAATAAGTTTATAATTACACATATACCTATACATAATTATAAATGTACATACTTATGAACATGCATATACATACATCTTAACCCTTTAGGGTTAAAATGACACAGTATGTCTAAATTATTAATATTATTATATGCCTCACCAGCCCAGATACCCTGTCTATTCACTAATGTTTATGAATTGGCCACAATAACATAAGTGTTAGGCTATTTTAGGTAAGAGTGAGCTCTATACTGTTGTTTATAAATTAGGAAAATTTTAGGCAAGCATTTTTAATATTAGGAGACAAAGGTCTCCTCCTTTTTCAATCCCAGTTAGATACATCATAATATAAAGTATTCAAGTCCCACAGACTCATTAATTTTACATACTTGTGTAAGTACTGTGGCATGGTCGCCTATCCCTGGCAGTGGAGTTTCAGGCCCAACATTCAACTCCATATAAACAAGTTTATGGGAGAACGTGCTGAATTCATTGCTGAAGCAAACCTTATATACACCTGAAAAATATCCTCATTATAACAAATATTCACATAGCAACTGATGAAAAATTATATTTGTGTAATCAAGTTGTCAAATTATATAAATTTGAATTACAGAAATATATTGAAGGTACATAAAAGTTTAATTATCTCTTACTATATTGAATAACATCAAAACACTTGCAGAGTATATGTGTCAAACAGGTGATCTCTCAATAAACAGTTGTTACCATTGAACATTATTATTGACACAGCTCCTGTGTCACACATAAAATATGTATAACACTGCATTTTTGACATACCAGTTTGCTGAGCTGTGAACTGATGGGAGTCATATTGCATTTTTTGTTGCTGATAAATAATTTGTTTATTTGGTGCTTCTATTTTTACATCTACATCATACTGCCCACCAGTAATGACCTGAAGAATAAAGGTAAACAATTTTACACTAGCTTACAATTTACAAAATGCACACTTAAGGAATTATGAAAAGCCTTAAATAGTAACATTATTTTATGATTAAAGTAGTCGACTCTACTTTGTTACCATTCGAATCATAATATAATAAAACATTTTACTACTTTCAATACATCATCAGAATTATGTGGTAAAAATGCGTTTATGCTCGAAAAAATTAAATAAAAGCCGCTTTTTTACGATTGTAGTTACTTTATGTTGATAATAATACACTAAAATCACCTGGAATTCCAGCGAGGCGGCTGTGTCCTTTTCGATTTCTTGATAAAAACATTCTACTGCACTGTCCGGCAATTCAAATGTGAGCTCTACACTTTTGGATAATATCACATTTATTAGTGTAGAGAGTATGGTTAACTTTATTGGTATTGAAAACATTTTGTCTAAATCAACAATATCCTTTAAAACGCCCAAAAATATCGTTTTAAACTCTTTTTGACAACTATCTTACACACTCACGGACTGACATCAATTTGACTGACAGTGACATAATACACGTATATAGTTGGCGACATCCCATCCCATAGCACGCAGTGTCTAACAAACACGTCACTCATCTAGCTTATTTATCACGCTACAACCAAAGTTTTTCTGTTCCACTTGTTTGCGAGCGTTACTGTCGTAAACTCAAGTGGGATGGATCATGGAACGTTTCATGTTAATCAAGAAATCAAAAGATTTATGAGGTTAGATTATAACCTGTGAGCCTTAAAAATAAACTTAAATAATTATTTCTTATCAGAATGTAGCCATACTGCAACATGGCTAACTTATTCAAATTTTGTTATTTAAAAGAGTGCTGGAAGTTTTTTTCTCCGGCTTTTTTTCTCTCGGTCTACTACAGCCCGAGGGGCGCACAAAGCCGAAGTTTATGTATAACTAAAACATGACTTTCATTGAGTGTATGTATATACCTTAAGATGAATAAAATAATTTGAATTGATTAATTTTATTTTATTGGAAAAAATTATAATTTTTGAAGTGAAACTTCTTTAGATTCGTTGTGATTTCAAACCGGATGCAACGGAAAAAGGACAGGTAAGAGACACAAATACAAAAATGTACCGATAAAGGCCGATGAAGGCCGAAAGGATGACGCCGGTAAGGAATGAGACAGAAATACACATACTATTTTATATTATCGGTCTCTCCTCTCTGTGCCATGCTTCGTAGCATCCCCACTCCCGTCTTTTAAGCATAGTCGCCTGTAATTAGTGAGCCAGAGCAAGAGAGGAAATGTCGGTGTGTATGTGTAGTGCACACTGTTTAATACTTGCTTATTTTGAGCATTTAACGTGTGTGAGTATATGTGAAAAGTACTTAGGTTAATATTACTTACTGTACACTGTGTGCGGCTGCGTATTACAGCTCTTTACTAAGAAGTCAGCGTGGTGTGTTCTTGTTTAACAGTGCTTGTGAGTATTTTTATATCTTGTGCTAAATAATAAATTTTATAAGATGCCGAAATGTGTCGTCAAAATCGACGCAAAAACAATAAAATTGAGAATTAAAACAAATGACTAATAGGTATTTTAGTATCTTATAATAATTGAAAACTTACAAGTAAAATTCTGCGCACCGGGATCCACATCCCGTGTTAGCAAAGCTTAAGGGTGCGTTTTCACCAGGGATGTCGCCGATGGACGCCGTTTTTTGACTTTAATTCATATTATTCAAAAACGCATGTATGTACACTTTTGAATTTTTTTATAGTAATTAAACACACCAAGAAGGACCGAATGCAGTATTCGGTGCCTTATATGTTTTCTTATTTAGGCGCTATGATACTTTTCTGATTTTTTTAAAAACCGCGATTACCTACTTGAATACTATGAATGTTTTTTTAAATCTAATTTTGTCACAAATTAAGACCAATTTGTGCATTACAATATGCATTGTGCACATACAATAGTCTTTGAGATACGCGATTCTGCAAAACGTTACCGCAGCAGGAAACGCAATATCTCGAAAACCTGAAGGCGCACCAATTATATTTTTAGGGTACAAATTTGCACAAATATAAGATACTTTCTGCTCATGGGCAATTTTTAACTCTTCGATGATTCGTTTAGAATTTTCCTGCTGGAACAACGTTACCCCAGCAGGAAACGTTTTTTCCGTTTATTTCCAAAACGACAACATGCACAATTTTTTTATTCGGCGCACATTTACAGCAGATTGAGCACTAATTATATGTTCCACTCATGTCACTCTAGATGCTACTTTCTTGCTGGGGTAACGCACACCTTGGGGACGCGAAGCCTTAATTCTGCTTAAGTTTCGTTTGGCACCATCCAACTCTGTTTTTATCGGTTTATCGGAGTTCCTCGTGGCTGTTATGTCATATTGTATTGTTTTTAGCAGCGGCAAAATTGAGTTAAAATATATTACCAGTTCTCTTATTTTAGGCTTCCAGATTTAACTTTTGGGCCAACTCACTGTTGCTTTGTTCCTCATTTATTCATATGTATCTGGTTCTATCTATCTGCTAAAAGTAGAGAAATTTAAAACCATATAAAACATCTGTAGAACGCAAAATGTACTCGAGAATCCTCCTTTCCTGCAATACACTTGTAGGCGGTCCGAAACCCATTAATTTCATCTTACGAATTAAATTCCCATATCCGGCCATGCGCATTTAACTTATTCACGCAGTCAATTAATAATAGAGACGAAAAAATGCAAGTGATTAATATGTAACGTATGTTGTATAAAATGAATACGGCCATTAGTACAACTTGTGCTGAAATATCGATCGGGCACAGACAGAAATACCAGCTGTAATGTGATACTATGAAGCCTCACTGTACTACTTCGCGCTCACGTTTAAAATAAAACCTCACCCACATCGCATTGGAGCCGACACAACACGAGATTACGCCGTACGCTTTGCAATACATAATCCTTGCATTCTACGTACTTCAATACGGACCGCACGCGTGCACCTGCACCTGTCTATACACACACGCGCGCACGAACCCGAGTGCGCACTCGATTTCGCATCTCGTCACAGACACCATTACCGAGTTAATACCTATGTACGATATTCCATGCCTATTATTTCGCCAGGTCCCGGTACCAGGGTAGGCAGAGAGAGCCGAGTGCAAAATAATTGTTTCCACACAGACATATAGTTGTACTATTTTAAAGATTTTAAGAGGGATAAATTAGATCGCATCGTAAAACCCAGGCAAATCTATTTCAACACATGCCTACGCTTTTCCTGAAGCGTGATAGTATTTTCAAAGTATCAGTAGACATAAGCGCGGCGAAGCCACCTCCTACTGGCGAATGCTCGCGCCGCTCCGTCGTCGCAGGAACTGTTGGATCGCCGTCACGATTTTAGTGGCTATTCTTTAATTAATTTCCCTCAACTGAGCAAAGGAGACTGATGCTTTTTGACGTTATTTTATGTTATTGGTACTATACAATATATGTAATATTGCTCTACGCTAGAGTAATAGTAAACGGCGACTGAGTAATGCCAGGCAGTCAGTGTAATTAACAATTAATTAACATATACGCTTTCTCCTAATTTTCCAAATGATGTCAGCTTTGCGCGTTCAAATTCCAGCTCTGACGGATTTGAAATGGCGAGCTGCGAGGCGCCGCTGGCGACGCCGCACGCTCCCGTTCAGACGTCGGTCAGTGCCTCAAGGAAACGGAAGTCGTCCTCCTAGTGAGTAATGTGCAGTAGTGCGACAACTAGCATATCACATGCTCTCACTTTCGTGTGCGGATGTGATGTACATAACATTTGAACATCCCCTGTGTGCTGTGTCCACCAGCTCTGCCGCTCAATGTACTCTAGTATTGCTAAATATACAACGTAACACGTAACATCACGCCTGGAATCCCCTAAGGGTTAGGCAGAGGAGTTTAGTGTACTCCCACGTTTCACCAGTTACGTTTAAGTCCCACAATGGAATAGGTGGTGAACTAATTGCCACACACCGGGCACCGATCCTGACTCCTAGTCACTATTACAAATTCTTAATTAGAAAAATCCAATAGTACCCGACCCGGGAATTGAACCCAGGACCTCCCGATCGGCAGTCGCGCCTGCAACCACTCGACCAACGAGGCAGTTAGCTAAATATACAACTAAGTGATAAAGTACTCGTAAACAATTTAAGCTTTCAATTTTAAGTGGATATATTATTGTCCTTAATCATTATTGTTGTTGGTCAATTGTGATCCATTAGTTAGTGAACTTCCGAGTTGGGTTGAATCCCCCAACGGGACAAATATTTATGTGACGAATGCGAACATATTCTTTTGCAGGATGCAAAACTTACACTCACTCGTGGTTTTACAAATTATACTATTCAAAATTCAAATACATCTATATGAGTGGCGATGGGCGGGAGTGCAAAACTGTCAGACCGGCTTATGGAATTATGCAATCACATTTTATACGTAATATGTAGCACCAATATAGTTAATCAAACTAAAAAAAATGACAAAACACCCGAGGAAAAGTCCTAACTCTTTGAATTATACCTCCATTGTTTATCATTTTAATTTAGTTCAAACGTATCATAGGTTTTTAACGCCATCTAGGTCTGTATTAACAAAACTATAATAATTAACTATGACATGTAACTGGAGATGGCGCTGTTCAAACTCTGAATCACGCTAAAGACTAGTTAGTAGCTTGTATAAGGCACATGAAATAACAAATAAAGTTAAATAAATACATCCATACATACAAACAAACATACAGGTGAAGCTAATGAAAAGCGTGTAAAAATAATGCGTAATACAAGAATAACATTAATGACGCAAAATAATGTTACGTTCTCGATAATAATTATTCAAACTTTTGAATTAATCTTACCGCACAAAGTGAGTAAAAATCGAGTTACATACAGGTCAAGTTTATAAATATAAGCGTGGTAAAAATATTGCACCACACTGCGCTCGACGACCGACTTGTAAATTAACTTAAAGCACGTGACACAAATGAAGCAATTCACGTTTCTCTGTCCCTCAACGTGACCAGCGACTTGGATTGAGTTGTGAGAGCAGGTGCCACATCGATCAGGCACCCCTACAAATTCGCAAAGTTTATGGAGCCCTTGTACAGGCTCACGTTCGGCGCGACAATGCGGCCAATTAGCGGCCACGCTCGAGATGACGCGTTGCCCGGAGACCGACGCACACTTTAATTGGGATCCGACACAAAGCGAAATATTCATGTTGAATGTTAAGTACAAGTACCTAATGTAATTTTTTCACACGGTCCCATGAGCTGCGTTCCAAAAACACACACGTGACCAAAAACACAAATCAGATCCTTCCTCGCGTTAATATCGCGATAACAAGGTTGATAAGCTACAGCATAAATGTACAAGAACCCTCAATCAGATAAATTGCAAGAATCGAAGGGAATGAAGATTGACGTCGAAGTTGAGTGCTTAGCTGCTCCCAATACGGTCACACGCGATCTTATGGAGGACCTGACGGAGGACCTTTGGAGGACCTGTACTGTTATGTTACATTAGTTAAGTTAACTACTAAAGTGAAACAATATGAGAAAACTAATTTTTAATTATTATAAAATGGATGACATGGAATAATTCTAGCACAAGTTGTACGATAAAAAAAAACTACGTTATGTCCAAGATGGGTTCGGCTGTTCCTAAGCGCCGGCCCGTTCAGCTCGGCTGCCGAACGGCGGGAGCATTTCCGCGCAGGGCCACACGTGAGCCAGAGGAGGCGCGGGGACGCCACGCTTGTAACTACTGTCAAATAGTATATCCGAGCAAAGTTCCCGGGAGCATTGCGCGCGGCTCGCTCCTGCCGCGCTCCGCCGGCGCGCCTCGTGCTCATTAAAGCGCACGCAATTAGCGCCTAATACATCTTCCAAACTAAATCTCACACTTCCATTGGGAATTGAGAATTACCCACTCACTCCCAACATCTGTAATTAAAAGACTCTTTAACATTATGTATCAAACAAGTGAAAAACTACGAGTTTTCAAATGAAATAGAACAGTTAAAGACACTAGGGCATGTTTCCAAAAGGAGTAACCTCTCCACTCTGTATCCTATTTTGGATGAAAATGGGCTTCTGAGAGTAGGCGGACGCTTAATGCAGTCAGATACGGATTATGATATACAATTATCCAATAATTATGCCTGTTAAAAATTATTTTAATACATTCTTAATTGAAGATGCTCATCACAAGACCATGCATGGCGGGCCTCTGACCATGTTAAATTTATTGAGATCAAAGTACTGGATTCTAAAAGGGAAAAGTCAAGTAAAAAGAGTTTTTCGAGATTGTGTCATTTGTAAAAGGTATACAACGAGACATAACCATCAGTTAATGGGACAGATCCCAAAAGTGAGATTGAAGCCGAGTAAACCTTTTAAATCTACTGGAGTCGGTTATGCAGGGCCAATTAATATTAGATTTTCCCTAGGCAGAGGTGCCAAATCAGACAAGGGCTACATTTGCCTATTCATTTGCATGGCATCCCGTGCAATACATTTAGAGGCTGTCGCAGACTTGTCAGCTGAAGAGTTCATAGCGACGTTTAGACGATTCACCGCTAGGAGAGGTCACTGCCATCATTTGTACAGTGACAATGGCACCAATTTTGTTGGTTCAATAGATGCCAGTCTTCTTTTCCTTGATGAAAAAGCTAAGTCTCTGACACTAGAAGGCACCACATGGCACTTCATTCCTCTGCACGCGCCTAACTTTGGAGGATTGTGGGAAGCGGGCGTGCGAAGCACAAAGACACGCTTACACAAGGTAATAGGTACACATACATTGACTTACGAAGAGCTATCTACAGTTCTTACACACGTAGAGGCTTATCTTAATTCGCGTCCTATTAGTATAATCGACGATAATTCAAATGACTCTCTCCCTCTTACATCAGGCCATATTCTTATCGGTGAACCTTTAATCAATTTAGCTGAAGAAAATGTTAAATATGATCAAAATATTACAAATTTGGATAGATAGAGATTAACACAAATAATTGTAAGACTTTTGGAATAGGTGGTCTAGGGAGTATTTAGTGAATTTAAATCAAAGATACAAATGGATTAATAAACAGACAGAACCGAATACAGGAGATGTAGTTGTTTTGAAGGATGACAATGTTCCACCAGCTAAATGGATTTTAGGCTTAATTAATTAATAATAAGCTTCCTGGTCCTAATAATTGTTATTTACTGTTCAGTCAAAAAATGGTGTGTACAAACGTCGACTTAGGAAAATTTCCATATTGTGTAAAACAAATAGCATCGAGACTGACAAAATTTTAAAATATATAAAATATAATATGCATGGTGGCGGAGAATAATTGTGTTTGTGACCTAACCAACATTATACAAATATGTGTAAATTGTCAACTTTCTAAGATGTCCTTATTAAACTAGTTTATAACTATTATTGTTTTACAATCCATTAGTCAATTTTGTTGTTTTACAGTCCACTAGTTTAATTTGATTGTTATTTGAGTTGTAATTTAAAAAGTGTGTTTTGGTGGGCGGGATGTCTAATGTTGCATCAGCCGTCGGTTCGGATTAAATGAGCATAGTGAACACAGTGTTTTCTGTCAAAAAACCCCGACCGAAGAAATATCAACCTTAATTCACCGAACACCTCTATAACAACGCTTTGCGCTGTCAGCTATCAATAACTTTCGCTCAAACAGTTTCAACTACCTATCGAGTGTGTATAACACTCAAATGGACATCGAACACGTTCCCATCATGCAGACCTCCAGGGGAATTTACAAATTGGCAATTAAACATTTGCAATTAATATACCATGGGTTCGCAATGGACTTCCGTTAGGAGAATCCGGCATGAAATTGTGAAGCCTTCCGTTTCTTTACTATCATCGTAATAAAATTATTAGAACGAGTTATATTAATAATAATCGACCCATATATTATGTCCTTACATATGGAATTAGCGTTTTATATGGAGAAAATGAAACGGAAAATAATAATGAAATAATATATTTAATTAATCGAAATATTTACCATTACTATCTAAGCTCTTTCGCCATTTCATAGGTAGTTCATTGATTCCTTTGCTGAATAAATTGGGGGAGCGAGAATCAACAAATTCTTTGAAGGCGGTTTGGACTGCCTCATCGGAGTTGAATTTTTTCCCTAGTAAGAAAATCCTGATTCCTGAAAATCCTGGTCGTGTTGGTTGCATGTGCGACTGCCGATCGGGAGGTCCCAGGTCGAACACTACAAAAATTTTCTAATTTAGATTTTCTAGTAGTGGTTCGGAGTCTGGATATGTGCCCGATACATGGCAATAGGCTCACCACCTATTCCATGGGACTTAACGTAACCGGTGAAACGTGGGAGTGTTCAGCATTCCTCTGCCTACCTCTTCCGGGATTACAGGCGTGAAGTTACGTAAACCAAACGTAATATATCCATATTTCATTATATAACAACCTTATATGTCACCTTTTTGAATTATATACATTGATCATCGCGAATACATATCTCATGTTCGAAATATCACTGCGTCTCATCTACATATATCATTGGTATGCGTTTATAATTTATCGTACATTGAATTTTTATTATCGCGTCCATCGATCGCGGTCGTCCATCATAATATAGAGCGAACGATGACACAGACATGCCGTAAATAAGTGATTATACCACCACCCAAAGTTCGTTAAAATCGATCGGAGCGAGCGAAACGAGACGACGGCCGTAACAAAAAGAAACCTTGACTCGTACGTATTAAAAATCACGGCAACCAGCTGCAAGCGACGCGCGCCGCCGGTCGTGACGTCACGCGGGCTACGTCACGTGACGTCACGCCGGGTCATCACGTCGGCGAGTTCAACGAACGACCGCCAGTTTAATTTGGCTTGCATCGTTGCTGATAGAAAAAAAAAAGACGCCCGCCCGCCATCTTGTATTTCGCCAAATATATTCGCGCGCTTTTTTTTTATATATTCAGAACTCATTAGGTTTTTGTTTTTAAATTTAAAATGTTTGTTTTATGCCAGTACTTAGATAATATTTTACACTGAATTACTTAATTTTAAATTTGCAATTGTGGAATATTTGCGAACATATTTTTTCCATCTACCATTTTGTTGCAAAAGTAAGTGATGTAAATCAAATTAGATACATAACCGTGTGTAATGGGATCATCTTATATGAAAATAAACATCGTCTGTATCTAATACATTTATAAAATGACATCGAGACTAAGATAATTAGACCATTTAGAGTATTTCTTTGGGACTGAGCGACAGCAATTGTTAATTTTGTCTACAAAAAGACGACTTTATAATTACAATCCAACAGGTCAATGAATCGCTTTTTTTTACGACAGGAAATAGATTATTTTGTATTTGGTCGCCCACGCTGTATACCCGGTTTCTATCAATAGAGAACGGATGATATTTAAACAAATTCGAAATCGCATAATTAATGGATTCCGAAAGGACCGGGCAAACTAGATGTGAATTTGTCTTTTGGCTGCAATTTTTTTTTTTTTTATAGCCGCGAAATGTCCGGCCGGCCGTTGACCCCCGAATCTCGTCCCTGACCGGCGGATACGGGGCGAGCACGTGACGACACGGATGACGACACGACGCGATGTCCGGAAACACAGTGTATCATTAAAATGTCCATGAGTAATTGGATTTCAGTACGAGGCATAATGTAAATGTTCGCCCGCGGGTTCAATTGTAGTGATGTACCCAAATTGTTCTTTGGATTATTCGGGAAGGATTATTTGAATATGCAAATTGGTGACTAAATTAAAAAACAACTAGGGACAATGAATCAAGTGAAACACAGAATATCATTATCGTACCATCACGCCAAGTCCCTTGCGGGGTCCGCAGAGAGCATCGACTGCCATATATCACCTTACACACCTTAACATTGTATTGTTAAAATACATATTTATGTACATAAATATTTATCGAAATACTAGTAAATGGTTCTTAAATAAATTCAGAGAGCATATGTAGCTACTGTACCAATGCGCTCTGCCTACCTTCGTAATTTTACGGCACTTTACAAAACTGTTTTTGGACACTATTTATTACTAAGTTGATAATAAATTATAATAACTGGCATGTATAGAAAAATAGAAATAAATAGAGGTATAGATGAAGGATATTATCTATTTAATTATTATTATTCCATTGCACGTTTTACCAGACAAGGTATGAACTTATATACGAATCTTTTGTCTGACTAATATTCAGCTCGAGGTCAACGGGCTGCAGTTTGGCACGAATGTCGGTTCACTGTACTCCAGTTTTCTGGTTCAATTATATAAACAAACTTTATTTTTAAATCCCAGTCTAGGTGTTTCGTTTATTACTTCCCAGAGAGAAAAACAAAATTATTGTCTTTTATTCAACGCAATTAAAAACTGAAACCCAGACAGTTTTATAGTTATATACGCAAATCTATTATAGTCTGATATGTTAAATTTTTTGTGACAGTTTTTTTTTAAATAACAACGTTTACAAATTAAGTAATTAATTTTATTAAATACGACTGTGTTTGTTCTATTGTATGTTAAACAATAATCAATTATATTTCTAGGTATTATTTATTTTGCGAGGAATTTAGCGGCTACGATTCAAAAGGAAAATGTAATAAATAATAAAATTTTATGTTGGAATTAAATTAATTATCATTTCTATTATTTTGCACAAGTTTAAAAGCAAAATTAAATAAGTTAAACACGTAATGTTAAAAATCAATTAATCATTAAATTACACAGTGTATTTTTTATTTTATTTTGTATAGGTAATTAATCATATTGAGTAAATTAAATCGACATCGGCACGCTCATTAAACTCCCATCACTGGACTCGGGCACATTCACTTTGACATCTGACTCCCTGTTTAACGAAGTTGTTGCCATAAGAGAAAAATGGAAGAACACAAACACCATAGTTACGAAGTGATTATTTAAAAAAATAACACGCGAATAAAACGAAATGTGCAATGCTGGTAACGTAAAGAGGCAGCTTGAAAATTACCTCGATTTTAAAATGTTCACAATAAATTACTTGCGGCGAAAAGGAACAAAAATTAAAACAGCAGGAACATTGTTCTCATGGTACTTCTTAGCGATACAGTCTTGCGATACAGTTTTGGAATAACTCGATATTTGCGTACGATTTTAACGTAGGTTTAAGTTTTAGTAAGCAATAACAATGTATAGCAGTGACAGCCTAGTGGTTAAGAATTCAGCCTCTCACTCCGGAGGTGTCGGGTTCAATTCCATGACGCGCATCTCTTTATGAAAGTGCGTTTTAAATATCACTTGCTAACGGTGAAGATAAACATCGCGAGAAAACCTGCACACCTTAGAATTTCTAAAAAAAAATTCTTAAGTGTGTGTAGTCTGCCAACCCGCACTTGGCCAGCGTGGCAGACTATGGCCGTAACCCTCTCAATATGAGAGGAGACCCGTATTCCAGCAGTGGAATTGTAATGGGTTGAAAGAAAAATCAATGTAATGATAAATCGAATCGTTTATACATATACGATAACTCTTTGAACGCAGTGCAATTATGTGTGTACATATTATATCCCTCCATTTTGTCTCACACAGTCAACATAAGTTTAAAGTAGCAGCGCATCTGTTACATAGAAAATATCGGCACTATCAGATTAAATACGTACGGTTGTGTATACATATACCAGTATACATATATTTGGCATTTATTTCCAAGTTCTTTACTCTGGTTATCTTTAGTGATAGGAACGCACAAAGTAGCGCCTAGAGACAAATGAAAATGTATCCTTTTAGTTCGCAACATCTTGAGGCGTCTTTATTTCAATACGAATTATGAAATTATATTCAAATTCAAAATCAAATTTATGTATAATGAGAAATAAATGACTGAAAAAGCCGGCGACCCAATTGATGGTCGGACGAGATCTCCAAAAAGGTACTTATCAACTCTACAAATGAATATACTTTGCAAGAAAGCAGTATAATGGTTAAAAGAATTAAATAAGGGGAGATGATTAAGAAGAGTGACCAGTTTATTCAGACAGACTCAGGTCAGGCAGACTTTTTCTAAAACTCTGGTCAAAGTCAATTTCAGATGTAGGTAGACATGGACGGCAATACCCACGTGAGACAGCTACCTCCTCGTTCGTCTTATGTTTATTACAATATTATTGGCATTTCGCCAGCCACCATATTGAACTTTCTCAACGCGAGATCGACTACAATAAAATTATATAAATGTCAATTGCTCAATAAACTACGAGTAGTTTAAACTATGACAGACAGTTCTGAAATAAAGTGATAAAATAACTGTTATAAAAATATTATGAGGAATCTGCACGCAGTACTATCTACTCCTAAATTAGACGGTGCCGATTATCGTAATCAGATATCTAGTAAAATACATACATTTGTAAATATGTACATGCTTATGTATATAGTGAGAGATTTAAATCAAGATATCGAACTAAATTAAATACTTGTGCTAATTACCACCCTGTTTATTTTAGATTGAAATACCGCCTACATCCGCCTCTAGTAAAGCAGTCAAACATTGATGCTGACCACTGAACTAATTAACCAATCGAATACAGAAGAAATATTGTACAAAATTCACCATTTTTATCATCGTTAAGACCGTTAAGTCCAGTGTTTGTAACTAAGTAAGTAGTAAAATAAATAAACTCGTTATGTGAATCAAATGACATAATCGTAGTAAAAAGTATATCCTTCGTGAGTAAAAAACCATGGTTACTTGTCGACCCTACGATAAGGTGGTATGTTCAGGTACTGTAAGAACATCTCTAAATTCGTTCAGATGATTTTAACTTTCATAAGTAAGTAACATACAAATAAGTTATGACAAAATTCGACACAAAAGCATATTGTTGGTCAGTATTTTCCCCCAAGCCGCTTTTATTCTTGTTAAGAGTTTAATAAGCCAGTTACTGTCAACTGAGGACTTTTGGGAATGGATGAGATAAAACGATACAGCCACATTACACTAGACACGGTCCAGGCAGACCTTGAGTGTCACTCATTCCAATTTATCAAATATTAAAACAAAAAAATTAAGAAGTGTAGAGGTCCGGTTACAAAAAAAAAACAAATAAATCAATTTCTATGAACGTAACTTTTGGAAAGCAAACGGACTTGTAATATACCAGCACTCGTTCGCAAAAAAAAATCAGCTGCAACTATTTTAAAAATCCCATTAATGGTCGTGGGTATTTCCTTAGGCTACAGGAAACTTAAAGCATACTCCTGGCTCAAACATGCTGTTCGAATTTAGGCGTAAATCCAAACTGACACAAGCTGTTAATGATGACTTCATCATCATCATCATTATCAGCCTATTCCCGTCCATGATGATGATGGCTTACCTATATTCAATGTTTAGTGAGTCCCTAAGCTTTTCGATTATCTCAATGATAAGGCGATTTGCTTTTTTTATCTTCACCGCGTTATGTATATACCGTGTGTACATAAATCTGATCATTCGGCATCCATCGCACCCACGCTGCAGACGAGTTGTGTGAAATTGTTATTAGTGTTTACCGTGCGAAAATATGGCACCTAAAGAAGAACTACACTCCCTTGAGGTTAGTTATAACTGTGAGATTGTCTTATATTGATGTAACTGTGGTTTATATTGTAGTTTGTCATAGTGTGATAGAGGTAGGCGTTATTGCTTGATATTAATGAATAATATTAATTATAAAATATAACATGTCAAAATATAACAAAAACAAAACACGAAATAAATATGACAAAGCAAGGTAACTAAATTTAATGAATTAACGAAAACAGTAAATAACGATAACCAGTGCCGACGGTAAAATAAAAAAAATACCGAGAAATCTTGCAAAACAATTTTCTTAACGGTCCGTATTTGAGTTTCCTTAAACCGCAAGCCTTGTGTATTTAGGAATGAAATATTTAAAATACAATTTGTTTAGCTTATTACCTAATTCAATTATGATAATGACTAAAAGACGTTAATGTCGTGTGTTGACCCTCAATACAGCGTATGAACAGTGCGTAGACTCTGTAAACATACAATATTCATACCAAAATAAAGCCTAAAAATTGCCGTATTGAGGTTTTTTCTAACCATGACGCCAATTAACTGGCGGGCTGACTGGCAGTTTATATATTTATCCGTAATTACACGCGAAAAGAGAATCTCGCTGTTTATCATACTCGCAACAAAAACGATTCACAATTATTGATCACCTGTTTTCACTTGAAGACAAAGTCCAAGAAGATGCATGATTCTTGTTGATTATATCAAAATAAATAGTAAAATTCTAGTCAGTTACAACCTCGCAACTTCTCAACACATACACTCCAAGTTGAACTTTGTACCTATACCAAACGATTTCTTCAAATATACTTACATACCTACTGTAATTTCTTACTCAAAATACAATAAAAATGATTTATCAAGTTAAAATGGAAGATTATATGGTAAAAACAACAATATATTATGTCAAGACGCAAATTTCCCTTTGTTTATCTATCTTGACCAAGAATTACCCGATTTCTTGACCCTCATAAAAAGCCGGAGAAAAAATACTTTACTGACACGCTTAATTATTCTTACCACGTAACTATTATTTTTTACAAAAGATATGTGGACAGTTCCACAATAGAAATACTTGTTATAACTTGAAAGAAATACCCGTATTTGACGTATTTGAACGTCTTTAGTTATGTCTAAGCTTGGTTTTGGAAGCTGCAGATATAAATGGTCGTAAAACATCAGATGGGTTTGAATGTACATTTATTTTTTTCCCTAATATTAGGAACGAGGCACTGTTCCTCTCTACAGCGGTGTCCTATATTGTTAAACTCAATTCTAGGCAGAATTGTATTGAAAAGTTCCAGGTATATTTCTTTAAAAAATAACAGATTGCGTAACACACTGCCAAAACGGGCATAAATAAAAATTATACATATGTGTATATGTAACATTCATATCAAAATTAAAAGGCGTAAAATTTATTTTAAAACTTTTTATGAAGAGAACTGGTATTCTATTAAAGGAAATGTATCAAAAATTGTTTTCAATCAACCGTTTCATGATAGATATAATGAGTGACGAAATTATTCAGGTTTTCACGCGAACGAGTTTGATATGTGGGTCCTACTATCTTAATAATGAATATATTATGAGATATTAAACTTGTATTAAATTTTCCAGCACAAAGAAGCAAGAGAGACGCTTAATAAAAGCCAGGATGATCAAGACGCCCTGGAGGCTGTGTTGTTACACGTGGGGGAGATGGGCCGCTACCAGAAATTCCTGTTCTGGCTTACATTACCTTTTGGTTGCTTCTTCGCATTCGTATACTTCGGCCAGATGTTCATAGCAGCGACCCCGCAAAACCACTGGTGTCACGTGCCAGAGTTAAAAAATTTACCACCGGAGTTACGGTAAGACCCAAGATATTATGTGAAAGATACTCGTATGAGTAAAAAGTTGTTTTTAACTCATCACATTTACCCTCACATTCATTAAATTTTCCCTTTGACTGATATTAAATATGGTTGTTAAAAATCAATGTCTCTCAATATTGAAATAATTAAGTCTCCGTAAAAAATAAAAAGTAATTTTATGGGAAAAGTTTTAAAAATCCTAATCTGGCACATCAACCACGTGCCTCTTGGTAGGCTTGACACATCTCAAAAATATTAAGTATGGAGAATTTTATGTCTAGATTTTCTCACGATGTCTTTTCATCATGGTTATAGCAAGTAACATTTAATCTTAAAGACACACAGAAACATATAGGCTCTGAGCTGTTTCCGGGATGCTCGTTACATTTTTATTATCAGTTGCGCAATAAATTGTCCTTACTTGTAATATTTCAACATAATTACTTATTTACGGTAAAAGTAAAGGAATGTGGGCACTATCTCTTAAATCACGTACCTACGTTAACGTTACTTTATAGGTTACACGTTAGCTAAATGATAATCTCTCAC
>DWDT01000679.1:0-19305 GCA_018245595.1 Microceris scylla
CTTTCCGATGCCACAAAAAGCAGGTTGACATTGTCGTGCCAGGATTGACTCTATCATCCCATTGGCGTGTGTGAAAAACATAAAAACTTGAGTAATAGCTTTTGTTTCGCCAAAGGAGGCAGGTCGCTCGCGTGCGCGGCGCCACGTGTGACATGGTGCCTAGTTCATAATCGATGAGATCTACGGGCGTCGCCGCCAAATGTTAAGGTCATATAATGTTGAAAGGTTTACTAGTAGTAGCGGTTCCATCGCGACTCTACTGTGTTTACAATCTTATGTTTAAAAATATATTTGAATTAATAAAAGACAAATACATCATGCCTCTTGTAGTAAAATATATCATCGTAACTGAACATAATTTTTGTAACATCGTGATTTTGTTTAAAATTCTGACGCATTCAATAACACACATGTTATAAACCTTCATCACTTATACATATATTCTTACTGTTGCAGCTCCTATGTATGAGCTTAGTTTAACCATATACATGCATTTGTAGATATCAATGTTTATGTTCCAAATAATTTTACGTTTAGACGACAGCTCAATTTTCAGTTTGTTTTTGGTAAAGTCAGAGAAATTACCAAAGACTGATGTGTACACAGTGGAGTCGTTACCCACCGAGATGCCTAGCATTCCGCGTAGCACACATGACTGCAACGGCGCCCGAGGGAGCGCAGACTGTAAAAATCCACTTCCCTATTATATTAACTAGAACCACGTGAACGACAAATCGGTATTTTTTCCGTTTGATTTTTTTCTCTGGAACCTTCGATCGGGGACCTATTTGTGGTTCCGCCCAACAGTTAGCGCAACGTTGGCGGCGAAATGACAAAGATTATAATAGAATGCAGTAGTTCAAATCGATAATAAATTAGTCACGAAAATTTGACGTATCTTTATGTTAATATAGATGTTTTTTGTACAAGGGAAAGGAATTAGGAATTCCTTCTATTATTTTTTTAAATTGAAAAATACTAACTTACAAACCTTTACATTTATAATTACTTATACTTTTAACAAAAATTTAAGTCACATGTGCGAATTTCTTTGTTTTTATCTTCATTACATGTGCACTTGTTCATTATTCTTGCATTTGCTATACCATGGCGAAAAAAATCCTCGAAAACGCTCCTCAAAAATAGACAAATGATCAACAAATGAATATTGGAAAATGACACATTCACAAGCTCGGTTCATTAACACTTTTTAAATAAAGTCTAATAGAGAGTGAATCGTTTTGTATGTAGTTTACGCACTGTTTATGATATTACAACCATTTAAAGCTGCCTACCATAAGCTGACTCCGGATGCCGGGCCCGCCGCGTCGCCTCGCTATGCGCTCCTGGTAATTACGCGTGCACAGCATACTTGCTTCATTAGCAACTAATTTGGGCCGCCTTGTGATTTATTTGACCTGCCTATTTCTAATTTTACTATGAGCAAACAAACTAAATTGATTTTTAAATCTTGGGTACGGTAATAATAATACTGTTTGGTATGTGTAGAAAAAAAAATAATAACTTTCACTTGATATGGTTTTCCAAAAATAACACTTATGAACACGAGTAATACTGACACCAAAATGCTTACAAGTGTTCGCTTTGAGTACCTAATGTGTTGAATCCCATAAAAATATATGATACTGATACGATATAAACCTTTGTGGTATAGATAAATCTTAATATAATTAAGATTATTTACAGTATTGGTGTAGCCGAGCTAAGCGCCGGCGGGGGGCGGCGCACCTGGCGCCTAACTTCTACGGGAACGTCGCTGACGGGCGCGGACCAACAGTGCGGTGCGCTATGGTGGATGCGACCGATGGAGTCTCAGGAAATATTACCACTAAGTATGATATTTTTAATAGTGGTGTAAATGGTTATTTCTAAATATACACAACACAACTTTGCTGATTTTGAATAATATGCTTAACTTTGTGGGAATCGGTTGTAATGAAATGTATAATCTATATAGGTACATACTAGTAGTATATGTTACGGGGGACTCTTCGGGAAAACACAGCCTACTTTAGCGTCCAAGGATGTTTCTATTATGTTATTAAACTCAACAATACATTGCGGTTTTCATTCAACTTACAGAACCATGTCCACAATCTCCAACCAATTAAAATTAGTATGTGCTATTGTTTACGTAAAGTAAGAGATTGTACATTTTGATAGTATATTTTCTCCTAATAATACACGCGATGTTACAAGACGTATCCGACGGACGTACCCACGTAAATCTAAAATAGAAGCACACATCGGAACGTTATCTAATTTCGGAATCAAACGTTGGACATAATGCAGAAACGACAGGTAGGCAGCGGGCAGCGTATGCCGCGCTCACGGAATACAAAAACGAGTAAAACTTCCTTCCACGGTCGCGTTTTTGTGATAGCTACTTAAAATACATAGCGATTAGGTTGAAACTAGATTGCCGCGTGACGGGTAATAAATCTTACGTCACGATGACACGTGTCAGGTGTTCCGGGAGCTGTCAGAGTGACGTAATGAGTTTATTTATGACGCTGCGCCGGTCATCGATGACGTGGGAACAAAAACTGATGCGTATTCTATGGTACTCTTTTTTATGGGTGTCCTGCGAGAGACAGATAATTAGGACTCTGTATTCGGATACCAAATAACGTGTTGTTTAAGAATTTCATGGGAGGTGCAACTATGTAGTGGAGAACGTAATCAAAGTTGCTTCAATATAGACAAACTACTTTGTAACAAAATGTAATAGCAATTTAACAAATACTTAGGACAAAAGATTAAAGACCATTTAGAAAGTGACCAGAAATCGGTTACAAATATTTATAAAATGAAGTTGTCAATCCCATTAAATTATGCGTAAGTATATCCAGCCATTCACTGTTATAACTTGTAGAGTAATAAAATATTATGTGTATTATATATAGCGATGTATTCTGTCGACACAAGTAAATCCATTAATCCATTAATCCAACAATTTGCCATTAATATGAATAAACTGGTTTAATTAAGATCGCTTCGAATACGCGGCCAGCATGTAGAGAGATTTTTGAACTTTTTAATTGTTACTGATAATTACTCTTAGCCTGGCTTTTCAGTGTACTTAATAAGACGAAACTACATTACAAATTACTATTACACCACACGGTACTATGCGATGTGCTCGAGTTTACATCACTCCAGCCACTGAACGAGCTCAGATAATGATAACGAGCACGGAACAAGCCGCAGCGGCACGTCGACCATATCGTCTCCATATTCATAATATTAAGGTCATAAAAAATAATAAGCCTAATCGTAACTTTCCAATCCCACCCATAAAGGGAGCCACATACAAAAAAAAATCATAAAACTAACAAGGCACCAGCATCATCAATTTATCAACATTTCTATAATGACGTATGCCCTAATAAATCGAATGGTTTTTATGCGGCATAGTCGAGATTCCTCGCGCCGCGTCCCGCTCGCACATCCCATAAACATGACACGGTTAATTAAAAACGGTGCATTAGCATAAACAAATAAAATGCCCCATTACGAATTCAATTTACAATCTTTGAAATCGGTTGAATTAGTCGCAGTAAATAATACTTCGGACGCAGCTCGTATAATCGCGGCGCGGCGCACGCGGCGAGCGGAGCGGGCGGCGACCGACGCCTCCTCGTCTCACTATTAAAGCACTATTAAAATAAACCAAGCACACGTCACCTGGAGCCTAATAATACTTGTTTATTGCATAGACACTACAGCAACGAAACTAATATGTACCACATTTCTCAGAACACATAAAAGATATCATTTTTGTGCATGTATGTAATCAGTAATTGTATCTATTTTATTGTAACATGGGCTGACAAATTAAATCCACAGAAATTTTCTAAAGCAGTGTTGTTGTACAATATTTCGAATTACATTTCTAAATTTCCTAATTATGAATCCTTTTATCATTCCATTTTTCTACATAAGTCTCACACTTTTGGAGAACGTCATTGTATTGACTGTAAAGTTTGTAGGTTTTCTCAGTTTTCCGGAGATTGTAAAGCTCCTATATACATTTATTTATTACGTATAAAGAATAAGCAATAAGTAACAATCTCAACGTAGACGTGGCGGGAATATTATTATAATTAAATGAAGTGTATCGACTACTTAAATAATAAACTAAGCTATAGATAGAATAATATTAAATTAGACACAAGATAAACTGAACTAGATATTAGTTATATATTTTTGCAGTTCCATTCTTAAACTTAAATATAAATAAACTTAAATAGCCCGCTGGCGCTCGTAACTCACACGACGTACGAAAAACGAGACCCGTTTCTTTTTTTTATGGTCAAACGATGTATGTTTTTATTTAATATTCCGTCGGATAAGCAAATAATGCCTTTGGGCATAGAAGCCGGAATTTTGCTTAAATAGGTGCTTTCTTTACGAACACTTGGCTACCGATGTTACTGGTTTAATTTTAAAATAATATATCTGTTTTTTAATAATGTTATTTGTAACATTTTCAATACTTTATAATGCTACTGCCCTGGAATATTTGATAAAATATCGGCTTAGTACACCTTACACTGCTAATATCTAACTTTTGTACATCTAGATGAAGAAGCAGTCGTCAGGATAAAAATGACAAATTCAAACTCTTCAAACCAGAAAAAGGTGTGGGACAAGGCTGCATTCTATCTCCATTACCGTTGAATATTTATGGAGAGCGCGTAATGAGAAAAACCTTATATGGTTGGACACATGGCACCGCGGTGGGCGGGGAACAAATCAGCAAGTTACGGTACGCCGAAGACACTACGCTGTGGCATACTCCGAAAATGGAATTCGATGAAAGTATAAGAGTCATCTATAAAGAAAGCTAATAGGTTGGGCAGAGGAAGAACAAGTGTGAAACTGAAATTATAAGTATGGACAGAATCGAAAAACCCACACTAGATGGAAAACTCATCGAACTGGAAACGGTGAACGAATTCGTACATATCGAATTTAAAATCTTCTATAAGTGACTACTGTGAAAACGAAAAGGTGATTAAGACATAAAAGCATGTATCAGTAAGTGACTACTAAAGATATAAACATCTCCAACTATACGAAGGGGAAACTTATTATTACGTCTGTATTTACTGGTCCAAAATCCTGGATTTGATGACATAGGGAAAACATATGCGTTTGAAACTTAGTACTGGCTTTATATGTTAAGGGTGTGAGGTACACAAATAAATGTAACAGGTCCATCTTTAATCATCAAGGACCAAAGCTTGGTTACCAAACATTAGTTATTAACAGGTGCACGATGTTCAGGCAAGAAAGGTGGGAATATCTGAGCTGAAACTTTTCCCGTTCTCCAATCAAGGTCAAACTTTCCGCTGCGACAAAGAAGAATACTTAATCCGAATAATAAGTGACAGAATAACCAGACACATAATTTAAAAACCTGGCAAAATTACATAAATGTAGCTGATTAAATATGCAGTTTTATTCAAAACGATACACATATATTTTTAAAAATAAATGATGGAATTTAAATTATTTAAGACATAATAAAGAAACTGATGACTAATGGGAAATATGATCCTTGGTATAAAATTTTCGCGATTTTTAATACGTGTTGCAGTGACTAACAGGACTACAGATGTATCGGTAATCAGTATCAAAGACGGTTTTCATAATAAAGTAATTATTTATACTTTAAAAGGTAAAGTGAGGTAACGGCACTTATTAAGGTAAGATTATTCAAATCTAACCTAATATTCAAAACATCGTTTCGTTTTTCAATTGTAATACTGATAATATAATTCTTAATCATAATTTAACATATCAATTGTACTCGTATTTGCTTATTACTCTGAATTCGTTTTATTTAATAAAACAATATTACAAGTGTATCAGTGATTTATATATAAAATTGTGTTCATATTTTTTTTTATCTGAATCGAATCATTATGATTTAAAAATTTATAATATGATCTTCGATTATATTAACATTGTTGAAATATCACGTATCGTATCATCATTAAGAGTCTAATATCTTTTATTCTTATTATATTAGGACGCCCTCCAGCTAGGTGGGGTGACGATGTACGCAAAGTGTCTGGCAGTGGTTGGATGCGAAGAGCTGAAGATCGAGTGGCTCAGTGGCGTGCCATTGGAGAGGCCTATGTCCAGCAGTGGACGGGAATAGGCTGATGATTATGATGATTCTCTCAAATAATTTCAATGTAAACTTAACAACGACATCAATATAGCAATACACCAATATTATCAATCATAGCTTAATAGAAAATGTTAAGTCGTCATGGACGGAGCTACAATATTTATTATAGCAACCCATATTACTATAGTCTGCTATAATATACATTGTAGCACCGTATATTATAGCTGCACCTGGGACGATTTAATCGAGAAAATAATATTACAATTTATCCATCCATCAAAATGATACTAGTGTATTAAATATAATAGGTACATAGCTCTATAGTAACCAAAAACCATTAATCGTAGAGTAACTTGTAATATTTTCTGACTCGTATTAATTCTCATTTGTCAGTCGAGAGGGTTCTGAACATTTAGTTACTCGTTCATTAGCTTTACGAAACGTCGAGAGGAGATTTACAAGTCTGTAGGAGATAGGAATATTTAAATAATCGTATATTTATTGTGTTTGTTTTAGAGACAATTAAACGTATAAGAAGGTCCGTGTGACGTGTGCGGGCGCAGCGGGGCGCCGCCGGCTGGGACGTTGTGTGGATGTCGACATTTAAATAATATAGGTTATTTTTAAGTCGATATCTCAAAATTTGCCTCGTACGAAACTCAAATATTGTCGGAAAATTTAAAATTCTACTAATGAAAACTTTAAATAAATAAAGTAAAATATTAAAATTTACTACGGTAATAATTCATTTGGTTCCTTGTTAGAGTAGTTTGCAAATGCGACTACTGAGCGAGAGGTCTTGGGTTCAATTTCCAGATATTATTGAGTACCCACTGTTGCTATTAGGTCTTTCTTATATGAAATTCCTAGCAAATACGTTCATCCTCCACTCCATGGTGGTACGTAAATTTGGTAGTGTGCTCTCCGTCTACCTCCTCTGTCTACGTTACATATATAAAAGTAACTTGTTTATAACGAAAATATCGATATTCTTAATAAAAGCCTAACAACCGTTCGCTGGCGCCTCGCGCCGCGCCGCGGGGCAGCGCACGCACTACGGGTTCACGGCTCAACCACTCCAACAGAATATCGACCTTATCACAAAAGCCGTAAAGTCTACTTTGCGTCACATGTACAGTGAACGTCGCAGAACAAGAGCTACGCGATAAAACGGATATAATTCTCATTTTACTGCTCGCCTCGCGATAAATAACCCGAACAAAGAGCGAACGTCACACCTTATTTGATATCGCTTTTGTCATACCGATTGTCTCCGTTACATATATTACCATTCACATTGTGCCGTGGAAAAAAATTCTTTGTTCATATAGCAATAACATGGGATATTTATTATATCCTTTTCGTTTATGTATATGTATGTATTATGTCATGAAACGGAAGGTTATAATAATGCCAAAAATAAAGTTCCCATTTACCGGAAACGGATGGACCGTAATGCGTCCATAAGTACCATTTGATTTTCACTAAATACTTTTTTTACATGATACCGCCTGTTCGTCTCAGTAGTTTCATAATGTTGCCCTACGAAGGGACAACTGACTATATTTCCTCTCAGTAGATCTACGGGATTGACCAAGGAGATCTTCTAACCCTCACAAAGACTTTTTAGGGGTCAATTAAAATAAAAATAATTCTTTTTTGTATACTTAGTTAAAAAAACAATAATTTATTGGTTTTGATGATGACATTTCATTTCGATGAAAATAAATTTAAATTATGAAAAAAAAAGGTTGGTGAATTTGAAGAACAATAAACGTATAATAACAATAAAATTAACATCAGAAATTAACATAATACTGACAAGCGACGTGTGAACAATATTCAGGTCTACCGGTGTACCGTTGTGTCGGATGATTATGTTAATAGAGTGTTGCCACATGATGTTATAGACGGAATGTCTCGTATTAGGTGTCGATGAACATCTGATAGCTACTAGATGTTATTTCCTATTTAAATATGCAAAATTTGACGCTATTAAATATACAGATAACGAAGATGGCGTTATCGTGTTCATTTGTGACCATTTATATTCGTATTTGTGTTTTTTTTTTTAAATCATTGCAACAATAAATGCTCGTTAATGGCTCTACAAAAACTAGCGTGAAGTCGCATAGGTGTTGCATTACGAAATTTCATGTAATTTTAATTATAGTGTACGGCTGAACAAGTAGATTTGAGAAAATTGTTTAAGTCATGATTAATTTTGTTAAAGAGTAAAATCATGTTACGTGTTCCGCTTATTTACCTATACGATTGTCTATCATTTCCGTCGCACGCTCTCGGAGCCGGGCGAGCGTGCACCCGCGTAGTACGTGGGCGGGGCCCGTGTACACAGAGGACGTTCAGACTACATTATCAATGGAGGTAGTATGTGCGTGTGTGTCTGTGTGTGTGTGTTGGTGTGTGTGGCGCGTACCTCGGGGTCGATGGCGCGGTAGTCGGGGTCGTCCTCGTCCACCTCGAAGTACAGCTCGGAGTTGGTGACGGAGAGCGCGCCGGCGGCGGCCAGCCCCGGCGCCACGAGCCGCGCGCGCGTGCTGATGTTCACGGGGCCTGCGCATGATACGCACTACCTTATAATATATCTGACAGATTTTCTATTTATATCCCATCTACATTCTCGTTGTTACGTATAAATAGATGATTAAGTGTTCGAGTTTAATGACCGAATATTAGAGATCTTTAATTATAGTAATGTAAATATTTAAAAAAAAATATGATAAAAAACATTGGTGCTACGAATTATTGTACCCTGTAATTGTAATAAAATTGGGTTTTCATAATGTTCCAACAGTTAATTGTTATATTATACATAGCGACATAATATGTAATATGTTAGTGCCTGACAAATTGAAGTAGCAACGTGCACCACCACGAAAATGATAAAGTAGCTTCAACAGGCGCTTGTGAACTTGAACGTTGTTAGTAAATTTTGTAAATATAAATTTTACACGTTACAACTACTGGATACGAGTGTCTCGAACTGTGTAAGATCCGAAGCATATTTAATTATATTGCTACACTGCTTTACCGTAGATTAAATTAATCGATATTCCGAACAACGAATATATACAACGACTAACGATGTTCAACTGGATCACCATCATCATCAACATCATTACCGCTCCGATGTCGGACACGGGTTCCCATTCAGAATGAAAATGGTTAAAGATGGATAATGGATGGTCAGTGACGTACCGGCGAGGTCCTGGTCGGCGTCGCGCTCGTCCAGCAGCAGGTCGGCGTCGTCGAGCAGGTCGGCGGCGGGCGGCGCCGCCAGCGTCGCGCCGCCCGCCGCCGCCGCGATGCGCGCGTGCAGCTCGCCCGCCGCCTGCCGCATACCCACCACACCGCGCTCTTACATTCCTTGTACACTTTACAGCCCAATGTTGGACCTTACACCCCACCTCTTAAACATTCTTATACTTAACTAGGGCATATATCTTGAGGTTTGTTTTCAAATACATACGTGCCGCTAGAGGAGTGTAGGTACTTAAAAATATGTTCAATTATGAAATTGCTTTCATGTTTTTAATATTTATAGTTCACATCATTATTTATTCTTCTGTTTCATAGTTTCTTCCTTATAGAGCCGCATTAAATCAGTTGCATAAACAATTTAGTAGGAAGTTATACAGTAGGTACTGTAAAGGCACCTTGCATCAGTATTCGAATTCATTGGATTTTATACTAAAGTGGGCCTCGAATGAGAAGCGTAGTGACGCAATGAAGGTGGGTTGCGGCGTACCTGCGTGATGGCGTCGCGCGGCGGCGGCGGCGTGTGGCGCGGCGCGCGGGCCGCGTGGCGCCGGCCGCGCGCGTCGGGCACCAGGCGCCGCCGCCGCCGGGCGTCGTCCTCCCACGAGTCCAGCTTCCAGAAGCCCTCCGCGCCGCCCGCCTCGTCCACGCTGCGCCGGCAACACAGGGCGACACCGTTAGTTAGTTTATACCTGCCCGGTATAGTTACGTAAGGCAGGGGAGAGCGGCGGCGCGTACCCCTGGCGGGCGGCGGCGGCGTGCGCCAGCTTGTCGAGCGCGCGCGCGGCGGCGGCGTGGTCGCGGCGGCGCGCGGCGGCGATGAGGCGCTCGCACGTGCGCTCCTCCTCCGCGCGCTCGCAGCCCGTGGCCGCGCACAGGCACTGCGCACACACCCGACCTCACTTGTACACGCTTTTGCACTAGTACATGTTCACCGACGTTCATGAAAAATTATTAATAATTTTGTAATTGATAGTAATAAACCTATGTAACCATTTAGTTCAACGTTCTACGGGCGCTACATTAAAATACACCTATGAGATAAATTGTTGACACAGCAGTAACGCAGTAATATATTTTTAACCTGTAAAAGTAGAACCATTCGATCTTCCTTACCTTCTCAAAATATGAGTTAAATACATTCTTTAAGAAATGGAACGCTCTACCATCGACGTCGATGTTGTCAGTCATATTATAACCTTATAGTACTAGATACATAATATATTCCATATCAGATCGCATACACACTTTTCATCGAGCGCCATCGCGACCAAAGATTCATCACATACTAAAAACAATTATTAAAATTTTTAACTGTTATATTCCTAATGCTTACCTCAAAATCAGCATGCTTCAACACATCATCGGCTCTCATCCTATTCAAAATGAACTCGGCCTCGTTGGCGACTCTAACGATGTGGTCCCGCATCGCATGGGACAGCAACCGACCCTCATTGATCAGTTCGATGAATGCCAGGCCTGCGTGCTTTTGCAAGGAATTTTGCCACTCCTGGGAGCACAACAACATCACCAACTCCACCACGGATGTGCTGGATTTAAAAGTCTGAAGACCTGAAAAAAAGAAGATAAAAAACTTATTTATTATTCGTCAACAAAGAACATGGAACAAGTTTCGTACATAAAAAAATTCAGTTTATTTTATTTTTCGATCAAACACATCCAAAAAGTATCCGCTTTTGAAAATACTATTTTGTTACAAAAAAGGCTACACAACTTTAAAGCTTTTCTTGTTAGTTATAATATTAAATACTATAAATATTAAGCCTCCACAGCACCTTGTCTTGGTAATGTCCAAAGCCCCATTGAGAACCCCAACAAGAAGTTAGAAATAATTTAAAAAACAGGAAACATATTTATTTATTATTATATATTATACATTTAAAACGAGTCCACAACCATCCTCTCCTGTTCCCTAGCATGCTTACAAACTATACCTTTACCCTCCATCAGCAGCTCTTGGCCGTGGCTGCCGACCAGCGTCTTGGAGAGGAAGGGCGCAAAGTCCAGCATGATCTCTCGCAGAAGGGGGCACACCGGGCCCAGCGCCGTCTCCAGCTTGTGCGTGAGGGAGGCCTCGCGCGACACGCCGTCCACGGACATAGACGCGTTCATCGCATTCAGCCCCGCCAGGGTTTCATTGTCCTGAAATATTTATCTTAATATTCATTAAAAAGTCGCAGAAAGTAAACCAGAAACGGATAATTAAGCGAGGCTGATAGTATGACACAAATTTATCTAAGAAAAGGGCAAGGAGAACTCTCCTTTAAAGTCGGGAAATGCAATGGCCAGTCCTCGAATGTTACGAATGTACAAAAGCGACAGGTCTAATGCAGTGCAAACAACGGCGTAGACCGATATGTGGGTACCCACCGGATGCAGGTGTCTCTGCGCGGCCTGCAGACTCCTGTTCTGGTGGCGCTGCTGCACGTGGTGGTGCTCTGAATTCCTCATGTGAATTGTTTTGTCTATGTCTGGAATAGGTGAAAGCATCACAGTAAAATCGGGTTTAATATACTAATGTTGTATAAAAGTGTATGATTCCTTACAGAATAGGCAGAGAAGTTTAGAGGGCTTACTTTTTGTTCAGTGCCATCCCCTACTGGAGGTTGGCTATCGTTAGGACCATTTTCACTTAAATCTGTTCGCAGAGCAACGAGTGACAAATATGTTTCTCCTTACAGACCTGATGCATTTTTATGATGACATTTAATGCTGAGCATAATATTTAGGCAGAATTCAATCCAAGAAACAATCTGATATCAAAAGAAGAGTACTCCACTTCCACTCTTCCATCAATTTTGCCCTTGACCTAATTTATTTACCTTGATTAATGACAATTCGAAAAATAAAATGAATAATACTTCATGTATACAATAGAAAATACCTTCATGAATATTCACGTCATGATCCCTGCTCCTACCAGTGATGGTGGCGGGGCCTCGTTCGCCGTCCTCATTTAGGTTCACGTCGGTCCACGACTCGTCGTTGCTCACCTGTAACCAAATCCCCCGTTACGAGACAGATGTAACGATTTGTGACATTGAAAGTTAATTTCATAAGCATCTTAATTTTTATACTTTAATAAGAATATTTAAAAATAAATCTAAAACTGTTGGTAATCAAGAGAAATATTAAGACGTTTTCCAAACAAATTTGTATTTCTTGCTCTGCGAACTCAATTCTAGTGAAAAGTATATTTCACTTGAATCGACCTCTCAGAACATATTGACAAATACATCTTTTTGAGATAATAATTTATTCAAAATACCAAAACTACCTATACAATCCACTACATTTACCTAAAATTGTAAAATAAATAACCAACAATGAACAGGATATCAAAATATATTAAAACTAACGAACGCTGAGGATATGAGATAAGACAAAAGAAATATCTTGCGAATGTGCAGACGAATGAGAGAGATTGAGAACGACATACAAATGAGAAGGACTTACGGGATGCTTGTTATCATCCATGGCAATCTCGCTGGACGTCTCCGGGTCATTGTTGGTGGTCTCCGTGGAGTTGAGGTGGAACGAGCCAGCGTCCTCAATGGAGTCCACGCTCTGGTAGTGGAAATCGTACTAATTATTTATACAAATGTTTATTGAGTTAAATTTATGTGAATACATAGGAAAACTTTTCAATAATTTAAAGATAATAAAGGTAGGAAAACTTGATTACGCGATAGAAGACAGTGTCAAAAGTAATAACTTACTTGCTTCGTTAAACTCTAACGTTACTATAGATTAAACTGCTCAAGACAGGTAATTAAATATTACTTTAATATTTAAAACTCCAACTAGCCTATTCAATTATGTATTTACAAATTTTAGTAGCGAGTATAGGTACTCATATATTATACATAATATCACCCAACACATACTTACATCTCATTTTTAAATACAATAGGGGGAATAAGTAAATCAAGTCCAATGAAAAAAGATACAGGAATAGCATCCAAATGTGAAGCGAAGTATAAAATATATAAACACTAAGAAATTTGGAAAATAGGAAAGTACAAATACAGCGAGTGTGAGAAACCACATGCGAACAAGACAATTGGGAAGCGGACGACACATGCCATGTAATGCATACAAAAAATATTATGTCTAATAGTGATCATACCAGGAAACATTACCATGAGAACCTACGTTACATGCATACTTTGACGTGAATTAAAATATGTGTAGACACTGGTCGGTAAATGAATACATTATTTTCATAACTACCATTGTGGCTTACGTTACGTAAATCGATCTTCATAAAACTAATGTAATATTATCAAAAAGTGCCTCTTGTTTTTTGAAAGGGGAAAGTTTTGAAAAGGGATTGTAAGGTAAGCAAGATATGAAACCACTGTACGGACATGTTATGAATATTACAATAGTTTTACGATAACACGTATATTAAGAGACAAGGTTTCTAAATCGTTGTATGAAAGGAGTAACATAGGACACGTATGTGAAAGATCATAATTTGAAAATCATCAAATAATGTAGTCCTAATATGTAGGTACTTGTGACACTGATGAACGTCATTGAGGAGTGAAATCAGGCGTGCAGAGTTTGATTTGTGTAAAAAATCACTTTAAAACGTTCGTAGGTACTTACTAAGTATTATTACGTTTCTTAATATATAGCAGTATATTTCATGGCAAATATGCTATAATAATAAAATTAATTAAAAAAATATGAATAACATACATTTTTTTATATTTAATATAGAACAAGAAGCAAAGACAATATTTAAGAGGAACTAATGAATAAAATTACATATCTCACAACCCGTTGAACCTGCAAGAATTAATTTCAAAACATGTCTGTACAGTCAACACTGGCACAGTCATTCGGATAGCTGTACTAAATCATTTACCATTGAGTGTTCAGTAGGCAATGTGTCCTCTTCAAGAATATTCAAATCTGATCAGGTCGAGATTGTCCCCACCTATTATTATTATGTAACAAGGGAAAATCGTATTTCTTGAATAGACAGAAACAAAGTATCGTTGACCCCACGTGAGGGTGCATTTATATACACGGTACAACAATATTACAGTACAGTACATCGGTGAGCGCAGCGTTAGCCTAATAGTCTGTGAACAGCCTATGTTCTGTGAAGGAGTCTAAGGTACACGTGTATACAAGCGTGTTTAAACTCTGTGAGGGTTTTAATGTGCTCTGCTTGGAACTGGAACATCTCATTAGAATTCTCATAGCTTTTTTCCTTTTGGAGTCCGATTACCGTTACTTAGTTATGAAAGATTCCACAATTTTTTTTGTAAAATAAAAAAAAGCGGGAAAAATTCAAAGCTTGACATTTAAAAGCTTCACGCCTGTTATCTCCGAAGAGGTAGGCGGAGTAGTGTAGTAAAAACTCATACGTTTTATTATTTATGTTCAAGTCTTGTCGTGGAATATATAGAGAGCCTGTCGCACACACGGAACAAATCCAGACTCCGAGCCACTTACAGGTACCGCACAGTTACAGGCACTTACAGAAATACCAATAGTACCCGACCCGGGGATCGAACCCAGTATCTCTCGATTAGCAGTTGAGTTCGCAACCACTTGACCAACACAGTAGTCAATATAAAATTTTTCGCTGTAACTTTTATCATGGTACTTTATAGTGGCTACAATTTGTGTAGGCCCGAACAAGAAGGTTTAAGTTATTGTTTGTCACGCAGGACAAGCGTGTTTTTGATATATTTCATACACTATAAAGAACATCATGGACGCCTCTATGGTGTGAAAGTTTCCCCAAAAAGTACGCTGTAGCAAAGTAAGACTGGCGGTGAAGAAAATATCTATTGAAGTAATTGTAGCATGTGAACAGGCAAGTGATGGACTTCCAGAACCAAGCGAACGCTCGTGTGACACTAAGACTGGTGTGTGTATCGACGTGTACAAACCAGGTTGACCACCGACACCGTTATCTCCGGCAAGGGTTTCGGCCTTGCGGCGGGTGGCTTATAACAGGATAATAACACTCGTTTAGTAGATAGAAGGGTTTTGTTAACAGATAGATAATGTCGAAGAAGTTTCTAGATCGGAGCAGTTAGATGAAGTTTAGTGTTTCCCTGAAATGAGGTCCTTACTGAATATCCGTTCAACACTGGTTTAGAGTTATCATACCGTTTTAATTATTATTCCTTAAATAACAACGTAAAACTTTTAATTTGCACTCGAAACAGAAATATTTCCTTTTCCAATAAATTAAATACACGACTGCACTTTATTATATTTCAAAGTACATTTAAGAATATTGATTATTAAAAAATAAATGAAAACGAATGACTTCGTATATTTGAACAATTCATAACATTTTAATTAAAACAATATTGAAATAAACACAATGGACCTCATTTAAGTGAAATAAGTAATAGAGTCTAATGTCTAGTAATTAGGGACTCAGAAGACCATCAAACGCGAGAAGAGAACGCAACTAATAGAAAGGGACAGAGCGATCGGCCTCACAGCTCCCCACCCCAACTAACCTTGGGCTTAGGTTGAATTTTCACGCGAAGGCTCGATTTGAACAGCGGTTCCTCCTTCTCGCTAGATGGCGACACAGCGGGTTTATCGGTGGGAGAAGACGCCATCTCCTCCCCTTTGTCGGCCGTCTCCTGCTTCGGCCTATCTATCGTGTGCGGTTTCACTTCGTCTGTCGTAGTTTCAATTTCGGCAACACTTTCCTTCCCGTCCTTTACCGACATAACGCGATGCGCGCGCAAAAAATAATAGAAAAAAAAAACGGATGTAAGAAGCGTCCAATGAGACAACAACGACACCACGTGAGCATACAGGTTACAATAACAGTTGAGCGACAACGAAAACCAATGTTGGCGATGTAAGGAGCAAATGAAACTTTCAAACGCGAGTCTGCGAATTGCACTCGACGAGTACCACTCGCAGGGCATGCACTAGGGGTACCTAAATCTATGCAACTATGTAACTATATTTTACGAACGTACGTACATACATACACGATAGGAAACTTTGATAGGATACATTAACACCTAATACCTACTTGGGAGATCTGAAGGGGCATGCTGTGAGTCTGGACAAATGTTTGAGCAAATAAATGACATCAAACACATTGTTGCTGAGAATTGATATTAACATAAGAACAGTAAATGACATTTAAAAATTTAAATTGTATTTGTTCTAGAAGGTTTGACAATTAACTGCGTGACAAACACTACCGCATATTATTCTCAAGCCGAACCAAAATAATGAAAAAATTAATGGTCTACCGTTGGCTAAAGAGTGGCAACGTGGTGGCAAAACAGATGGGACGATAAAAATTACGCGGTCAGTATTGAAGTGGATGTAAATTAAAAAGCCACTTTTACTAACAGCAACATATCAGCTAATAATGTCATAGACTGTCTTATGATACAGTAAGTTCCTACATACCTACAGCTATTAATTGGATTTAAAATAAAATTAACTACAAATGACAAATAGAGATAAAGAACGGAGTCCTACTGAACACTGGAACGTTAATTAATATGTTTACATGCTACATAATCTGAAGTTTAACAACACATGGATAGGTCTTCTATTGCAATTAAATATAATTTTCGACCTTACCTTCATGGACGGCGAGTCGAGTTCGTTCATCGTGGAATTGTTCTCGTCCACTACAATCATGGCGTATTCCACGTCATCGCCATTGTGATCTATGGAAACATTCAATTACTTAACAATATCTAGAACATTAGGCAAGTGTGGAGTTCTTACATTGACTTATAGTACACAGTTATATCACAACAACGACAGCTCGAAGAAGCAGATACGAAGATCATGGCAATAGGAACTTTTTCATTTGAACGATACTATCTGGCTCGTTTAAAAGTAAGCGGTTCTTATAACTTTGAACTAACTTAAATACTAGTCAATTGGAAATATCTTAAGGATTTATCTAATTAGACTATGGTTATTATAAAATTAAGTGCGGGATTGTAACAAAACTATACATTTATATGAGGCTGAAAGACAATTTTAGACAGGGTTTATCTTAAAATCATCATTAAGTCAGTCAGTAAAATCATCATCATCATCAGTTATCATAATACAAATAAAAAAATCTGTAAACACACGAACTAATTGTAAAGGGAATATAAGAAAAAGTAATCCCACAATAATTTTAGATATAAACTATTGATCCGTTAATGAACATGGTACATGCATGTGTGATGATGAAGGATGATAAAAACCACTCATAGTTCTAAAGTCGATGGTGACGCAAATCATAAGAAACACCAAAAGAAAAAATTCCACAGCAGTGCTCAAGCGGTGCCGATTGGCACTGTTTTGTCTGTTACATTGTCGATCGCAAATAACTAACGTCAATCGATTAAGTTGTATCAATTGCGAAAACATAAAGTCAGTTCAAACCCCTTCGATTTGATCGTTACAGGATATGGAGGCGAACTAAATTACAAGTAAATATAAACGAACGGCTTAAGTTTTATTTATGCTTCAGTTTCATAAGCCTTCATTTACGAGTATATACTGAGTACTTAAAAATATACTGGTATAAGAGTTATAAAAGGAGACAAAACAGTGAACGCGAACATTGACCACATTGAGTTTTATCGTGCATCCGCATCGCAGTCCTTATTCACATACTTTCAGTGTGTAAATCGTCTTATATTGAATCGATATTGAAGTAAGAGCCCTAGAGGGCGGCGGGCTGCGAGGCGGACGCGGCGCGCCAGCGGCGGGCGGCGGCCGTACCTGCGTGCGCGCGGTGGTAACTAGCGATGCGTGCGTGAGCGTGCGTGTTGGTGTGTTGGTGTTGGCCGCATTCGAGCTTGCAGTGCGAGTGGCGGTGAGCGGGGTGCCCACCCGGCAGGAACTGCGGGTACACGTGATGCGACCACTGCGGAAACAGCGGCCGGGACCCTGCCCATCGACACCGCACACCGAACGACGGAGATGGCGAACAGGAAACGGATGGAAGTAGAAAAGTATGAAGAATGACGAGCAGAAAAGGTGCCAATGGAGATAATTCAAAGGACAGTTATGAAGATAGCCCAGAAGGAGAAAGTAGATCAGATTGTTAGGAATTTACATATAACAGCGGAGTAAATCGTGATATTGATAAAACGTTTAAAGTATAAAAAAGACAAGATCCCAGTATTAAGTAGTATAATTGATCAATACAAAGAATATAAGTAGAAACGAGAAGCAGAAGGAATATATCCATATTTTGAAATATAAAATTCATTTCGAATGGAATTTGATGAAATACAAACAAACATAACAATATTAAGAGATGAGGACCATATTATGAAAAGAGATAAAAATGTGTTAAAAATTAAGATAAGAGAAAGTAATAAGCAAAAGCAAGAGAAAACAGCACGATTAGGGTCATTAGAGCGGGTTAAATCGGAGGATATGTTCACGAATAATGATAGAATATATCCACGCAGATATCCACACGGAAAAAATGGATCGTAGATTCATCATGTTTCGTAAGGAGTTCGTGTTTCGACCAGAGCGAGTCGTGTAGTGTTGTGCAATGACAGTATAGATGTCGGAGCGTCGCAGGCAGTGTGGTAGTACCGTAAATTTTACCAGTGTCCCAAACCGTGAGGCGATATCAAGCGGCGTGAAAAAGAGGAGAAACGACACACTTCAGATATACAGGTCAAGTAAGTAAACTTTGGTGTCATATGTGTCGCCATCAAAATTCGTACTTGCATGTGACTTGATATTATATAAAATATTATTATCGATATATGAGCAATATTTATATTATTCTCTTTGATTTTTAATAGTACCTACTATGCGTAATGCGACTTCCGATAGGATGTTCATTGGAG